>JARBWK010000009.1:71479244-71614167 GCA_030556195.1 Anolis apletophallus | reverse complement strand
CAGCACGCAGGTTAGCATGCAGTACTTACGGTGACCCTTTCAGAGCCAATCCTGGCTGGCCAAAAACACATCTGAATTCCTTCCCTCTCTGAAAGGAACTAAAGCACTTTCCAAAATGGAGGCCAATCCCCAGGAAGAAAAAGGGGCGGACACCAACTAAAAGATACATTTGCAGAGCTTTAGGTGGCAAATTCTGCACCAGGCTGCAACCCTGCTAATAATTAACAGGCAGGGTGCCAGTGTGCCTGGAACAGTCCCAGGAAAAAATGCAAAAGGAAAAATGCTGCCTTTTTAAACAAAACTATGGGGCAATGCACATGAAACGTCTGGAGGACGGAACAGTATCTGTTAACCACCTTGCAAGACATGGTGCTAATGTTATTTTTAAAATAAACAGAGCAAAGCAAAGTAGAGTGCGTGGGGATCACTCCCAACTCTTAACAATTCTACGATTCTGAGAATGCCCAGAAGACATTTGTAATGCGGTGGGTGACTGAACTGGCTTTTGAGAAAAAAAATAGGATCCATGCTCTTTGCATAATTTAAGTTAGAAAAGCACACAAAATGATGGAAACCAATTGTGAAAAAATTTTGATTTTTAATTTTTTTGGTGAAATACGATTAAAAATGACAAAATTCAGAAAAAGATAGAAAATTTAAATTCACTAAAATACAAATTGAAAAGTATAGATCAAATATATAAAGAAAAGAAAAAAGTGTATTCTGATTTTCATTTTGGTAGTTATATGTGCATATAGATATTCTTTTTTCTCTCTTAAAAATCAGTGGCATATTCTTTCTAATCTTTAAACTCCAAATTTACCATATCATTTTCTCCCCCTGCCTTCCTGCAAAAAGTCTATAAGCGATTTCCAATATGACAACAGAAATGGATTTGGTTAATGACCCAACACTTAGTTTTATGGTCCTTTATATTCTGTTTGACTACTAAAAATAATGTGTGCTTACATGTTTAACAAATTAAGAAGTGGCTAACTGGAATATTAAGACTTGAAAGAATTCTTCACATTATCTTTCTCTCAGATATATTATTATTATGCTGTTACTCATTTTGAAGTTCTTGTCAAACTATTTTGAGAATATAGAGGAATAGTTCCTAATTGTTTTTATTATCAAGATGAAAAGGTCATTATAGTTTGTTCCTTTGTTGAGCTTCAAAGAGCTAAAATTAGGGTAGTTAAAATGGATTTTGATTAGCAAATCTTTCCAGAGGAAATGGTGTGAATAGGAGGGTCACCATTATTCCAAATAAGCTCCAGTGATCCAGTAGTTACTTTGAGGAAGAATTTCTAATCAGAGCAATTTCTGTTTTTCAGATCTGTGATCCCAAAAAACAGAATATATTACCTTGTAAGATAATAAAGAAAGTGTGGGAGTAAGTATAGAGTATATAGAATATTACATTTTAAGAGACAACAAACTCTTTTCATAAAATAAGTTTTCATAGTTGAATTAAAGCTATGTTTCTTAGCAGTTTTCTTTATATATGTAATAGAAATTTAATTCTTCAAGAATCAGTTGTCATATACTGTAATTTTCTAAAAACTATCCTTTGGCCAAAGTTGAGGGCACAATGATGTCAACAGAAGTAGAAAAATAATTGAATGGTTAGCCCTTCCAAACAGGCCTAATGAAAAAAGGATCATGATCAAATGTCAGAAATTCCTTATATTTGGGGTGGAGGGAAATGGCTTGACACCCTAAAACTATTTCATATGCACATTGTTGTCATTTAATAATACTATTTAATCCTTCAGTTAAGGGATTCTAAACTGCGAGAAGTGGATTTTTGTCATTTAATTCTAATTAATAATCTTTTAAAGGAGATTGAGTTCAGAAATGGTAATGTAATTAAGGTAATATAGAGACCAGGAGGACCTCTGTCTTGTCTGGATTCAATTTCAATTTGTTAGCCCTCATCCAGTCCGACACAGCAGCCAAGCACCGGTTTATTCATTTATTTTATTTATATTCCGCTCTTCTCACCCCAAAGGGGACTCAGAGCAGATTACAGGTACACATACTTTGCAGACAATTCCTGCCGTTTTCCACATAACACACACATATAGACGAACAGAGGCAAACTCTGGCCACCAGGGGGAGCTGACACACTCCTCATATCTCAGCATCCCTCGTTGTTCCTTCCACATCCCTCAGAGTTTCTGGAGTTCTTTAATGGCCTCATAATTCAGTCAAAATTGGCCTCCCCACTTAATGTGGTACCTTGATCTCCTACTTGACAGATGCAACTGTCTTTCGGGCTGCAAAGGTCGACAGCAGGCTACACTTAAAGGTCAAGCACTCACCTCAACCCGGGCAGGCCTCGAACTCATGACCTACTGGTCAGAGAGATCTTATGCAGCTGACACTTAGCCAGCTGCACCACATTCCCTGTTCAAGGTCTGAACAGCCTCCTTAGTAACAGATGGGAAGGAGTGACAGATTTGGACATCATCTGCATACAGATAACACCTTACTCCAAAACTCCGGATGATCTCTCCCAGAGGCTTCATGTAGATGTTAAATAACATCGGGAACAGCACTGAACCCTGAGGGACCCCACAAGACAACGGCTGTGGAGTTGAACAGGTGTCACCCAGTAACACCTTCTGAGACCAACCCTCCAGGAAGGACTGGAGCCACTGCAGAGCAGTACCTCCAAGTCCCATTTCTGCGAGACGTCCCAAAAGGATACCATGGTCAACTGTATCGAAGGCTGCTGAGAGGTCCAGCAGAACCAACAGGGACACACTTCCCCTGTCTAGCTCCTGGCGTAGATCATCTACTCAGGCGACCAAGGCTGTTTCAGTGCCATGCCTATTGTAAGGTCATAGTGGCAATTAATAATGGAGAGTGAGTATATAGGGACTACCAAGATGTGTGCCTGCACTCCACAATTTACAACCGCGCTTCAATTAACAGCATTTGTAGCGACTACTAATCACTCCCTGGGTGGAAGGTAAAATGTTATCACCATATTTAGTAAGGCGATAATGCAGCTTGTCTTCAGGAGGGTAATTTGGCTGTTGAAACTCCTTATATCCCTGATGATATGCCATCAGTTCTGTTAAATCAATAAGAAATTAGGACATAACCAAATACTGGAATAACGACTATATAATATGCAAGTAGCACCGGGAATGTGGCGCAGGTGGCTGGGTGTCAGCTGCATAAGACCTCTACTGACCAGAAGGTCATGAGTTCGAGGCCTGCCCGGGTTGAGGTGGGCTCTCGACCTATTGTGTAGCCTGTTGTCACCCTTTGCAACCCGAAAGACAGTTGCATCTGTCAAGTAGGAAATTAAGGTACCACTTAGTGGGGAGGCTAAATTTAACTGATTTACGAGGCCATAAAAAGATCTCCAGAAAACACACTGAGGAATGGAGTGTGACAGCTCCCCCTGGTGGCCAGATGTTAAATTGCCTCTGTCTTGTGTGTTTGTGTGTCTAAATGTAATGTGTACATTGTAATCCGCCCTGAGTCCCTGGCGGGGTGAGAAGGGCGGAATAGAAATAAAGTAAATAAATAAATAAATAAGTAGATTATGCCATAATAAAAACCTTTAAGGTGCAACTTGCTCAAGGAGTGCTAAAGCACAATCATAATCAGCTGCTATTAGTGTAGAGCAGTGTTTCCCAACCTTTTTTGAGCCGCGGCACACTTTTTACATTTGCAAAATCCTGGGGCACACCACCAACCAAAATGACACAAAATGACACTCTAACACAGTAATACATATAGTTAATATGTTTTTAAATGTATTTATACACTCAGTGTGAAACCTGGGCCTGTTTCGATGAACACAACATAGAAATCCAGGCAGGAATGACAGAAAGACACAAACTTCCCACACAGAACTCCCATAACCAAGAGAAAATGCTATAAGAGTTTGGTGGGCATTGACCTTGAGTTTTGGAGTTGTAGTTCACCTATATCCAGAGAGCACTGTGGACTGAAACAATGTTGGATCAGGACCAAACTTGGCATGAATACTCAATATGCCCAAATGTGAACGCAGATGGAGTTCAGGGGAAATAGATCTTGACATTTGGGAGTTGTAGTTGCTGGGATTTATAGTTCCCCTACAATCAAAGAGCATTCTGAACCCCACCAATGATAGGACTGGGCCAAACTTCCCACACAGAATCCCAGGAGGCAAGAGAAGGTCTCTACTTGGGGAAAGGGAGGCGGGCCTTCCCAATGCATGGAGAGAGAGAGACCAAGTAGACAATGGGTGGGGAGGGGGGTGTTAGTAATTTTGTGCCTTTATCGAGGGAGGTTTCTTAGGGTTTTTATACTTCAACACACTACACCCCCGGAGGTTCCAATTTCCCACGGCACACCTGATGATCGCTCACGGCACACTAGTGTGCCCCGGCACACTGGTTGAGAAACACTGGTGTAGAGGCTACACTTAATGGCTTTGTCATACTTTAATACCTTCTCCCCATCTCATCTATTTCAGTGCTCCTCCTGACAATATTGAGGCAAATTAAGGGGTTCGATATTACATTTCCCTAAATCATGTTCCGTTTGGAAATCTGACAGGCCTAAGCCAATTATCTGGATCTTCAGGAAATTATTCCTTATGTCTATTCATGGTTATTGGGTCATATCTGTCTCTCTCTTTTCTGCACAAATGAAACCTTGAGGAAATTTCTTTCTTCTTTCAGAAGTAACTAGAAGTTTCTAAAACCTGGTGCTTGCAGAAAACAATTGGGATGTAGCATCAGTTAGAAGAGGTTCGTTTCTCTTCACATTCTGCAAGAATGTCAACTTTTCCCTGTCAAATCCACCTTGAAATAGCCTTTAAAAATATTTTGCTGTAAGTCCCAAACAAGTTATACCACCTGTGAAGAGCGCAGGTGTGGTTCCATCTGACTAATGGCTTTTTATTCTAGTTTCCTCTTCCTTCTCTCTATCTGTCAATAGTGTGCATTGCAATCATGCTTAGTATTTTTATGTGGAGCACCTGTGTTTCCCTTTTCCTTGATAGGCCTAATTGGGTTGCTCTGTTCTGTTTTACCCTATCAAATTATATATCTTTTTCGTTTTGGCCTTAATCGTTTTTATTTGACTGAATTAACCATTTTTTATAAACAGTACTATTTCTATAGTTTTGGCTAATTGCAGACTTCTGGCATCATTAGCATTGACTGCATTTTATCTTATTCCTAAAAAGAAACAATATTATTCATTTAATTAATTTGCATATATAATTTACTTCATTAATATATGTCCCAGCCTTCTCTTTGTACAAGATTCTAGGTGACTGATGGTCTTCAGTGTGTTAATTTAAAACAAGCTCTGGTACACAGTGATAGTGGCACAGCAGTTCTCGTTTGTGCCTGGAGGCAAGGGCTAGGACCCGGGGTCCCATTAGCATTAGGGCCTGCAGCAGCAGATCCAGATTCAGAGGATGAGCTAGATGACTGGGGTGAAGGGCAGATTCCCTCCGAGGGGCCTCCTTCGCCCACAGAGAGCTTGGCATGGGAAGAAATGTTGTTTGGCCCTGGTGAAGACCTAGATAACCAGGTGCAGATGGAAGACAGTGATTCTGGGAGTTATGAGCATCCGGGTGGGAGAGATTCTCAGGAGCCGAAAGTGAAAACATGGAAGAAAGCGGCTGGGAAGTTTCCAGGGAGGAAAGCTCTCAGGGAGATAGCAACACAGCTGCTGAGAGACAAGGTCGAACCTTTGATAGGAGACAGAACATCGAGTCTAGTAGGAGGGGGTGGTCCAGGGCCCTAGACCGGCCGAGGTCCGTCAGCAGGGATTGGAGACGAAGAAGCCTAGAGCGTCGGGGACCTCGGCCGAAAGATTAAGTATAGGATCCGTGGGAACGAATCCTCAGTGCTTCGGCCACGTCTCTTTTGGGATAGACGTGTTAGCGAAGTGGGTTCACGGAGCTAAGCTAGCTAGTGGCCTTCAAGCCTTGCCTTGTATCCTGCCTTGCCTTGTTCCTGTATCCGCGGTCAATGCGGAACCTTGCTCAAGTCCTTGGATTACCTTGTTAAGCTATTTTGGACCTTGTTGTTTCAAGCCTTGCTCAAGTTTGGATTATACTGCTAAACTACTTATGGACACTGTTGCTTCAAGCTTTTGAATTATTATTACTCTTATGAACAATACACTCTTGGAACTGTTTTTATACTCAATAAAGTAGTTAGCCTTCAGTCCGTCTCTGTGTGTGTGATTAAGGGGCCGGTCAGTCCGTGATCGTGACAGTTGGCCGAAGCACTCCAAGAACCCCTTATCACACCACGGGACGCCGCAAGAAGCGCCCCACGGCAGTGGCCGCCATGGCTAACCTGACAGACGCAGAAGTGGCGGCGATGCAACTGGAGTTGGGAGAGCTGCGGACCAGGGCCGGACGGCACCCGGGAGTGACCGCGCCTGCCCGCTTCGGGGGCAACCCTGCTCAAGTCGACGTGTTCATCTGCCAAGTGGAGCTGTATCTGGAGCTGCGGCCCAATGAGTTCGCCAACGATCGAGCCAAGGTGGGGTTTGTTTATACCCTGTTGGAGGGGACGGCAGCAACGTGGGCCACTTCGTTGATCCGGGCCCAGTCCCCCCATGTGAACACGCTGCGGGCTTTTCTAGATGCGATCAGGGCGACTTGGGGCGCACCCGTGAACGAAGAGCTGGCCGAGAGAGACTTGGACCGGCTGATGATGAAGGACTTATCCCTGTCCCAATACATTTCCCGTTTTCGAGTGCTGGCTGCCCAGGTACAGTGGAACCTTCCGGCTTTGCGTTACCAGTACATCGCGGGGCTGACAACGGAGTTGCAGCAGGAGATGTTGAAACATCCCCGTCCCGCGGATCTCGAGGACGCAATCACCCTGAGCCTACGGGTGGAAGCAGGGCTGCAGACCCGAAGGCGGTGGGACAAAGGTGTGGTGGAAAAACCGGCGGCGAGGAAGGAAGGGGGGACTGGACAGTTCCTGCCCCGACACTTGGCCCCGACACCAGCAGGCTCGGATGAGCCGGAGCCCATGCAGTTGGGAACCGTGCAGCCCAAAGTGGATCAGGCGGAAAAGGCACGTCGTCAGCGTCTCAACTTGTGCTGGTACTGCGGGGGGGCTGGACATTTTTCCAAAGAGTGCCCCCAGAAGCCACGTGGAAAGACTCCTCGGGCCTCTGCTGCCCTTGGAGGGGCCCCGGAGGCCGAGGAAGCCATCCAGGCGACGGGGGAAGGGGCCGGCCGAGTGTAAGAGGGTTCGCTCACTCGGCCGACATCGCTAACCTCCCCCCTGAACCCAAGACTGGACAATTGTTCCTTGTAATGGTCACCCTGTGGTCGCCTGAGAAGGGGCCGATGATGGTCCATGCCATGATCGACTCGGGGGCCACCAACAACTTCATCGATGCAGACTACGCCAAGTCTGCTGGATTACAATTTCTTGATCTCCAAGAGCCCTAGGGTGTCCAGACGATTGATGGGAGAACCCTGAAAACGGGGGCTGTGACTCAATATACAGCCCCTACGAAGATGTGGACCAGCTCCCATAAAGAGGACATTTCTTTTCTTGTGACCAAGCTCCCAGATTTTCCCATTGTCCTGGGCATTGTGTGGCTCGCGCTCCATGATCCCCAGATCTCCTGGGCCAAGAGACAGCTAATTTTTTCTTCCGACCACTGCCAGGGCCACTGCATGACGGCCCGGGCTTGCCAGGCTCAAGAGGTGGAAAACGTTGCCACCCTGCCCAAGAAATATGCCGGATTTTGGGATGTGTTCAGTGAGAAGGAGGCGGAACGCTTGCCTCCGCACCGGCCCTACGACTGCGCCATCGAATTGCAACCTGGAGCCCCCATTCCGCGGGGGAGACTCTACCCTCTCTCGGAACCAGAGCAACAGGCTCTCCGAGATTTCCTGGATGAGAATCTGCGGAAGGGCTTCATTCGGCCTTCTCAGTCCCCGGCCGGGGCGCCGATTCTTTTCATCAAGAAGAAATCGGGGGAGTTGCAGCTCTGCAATGACTATAGGAAACTCAACAAGATCACGATTCGGAACCGCTACCCCCTACCCCTGATCCCCGAGCTCTTGGAGCGGATGCTGGGAGCCAAGGTGTTCACTAAACCTCGAGGCCGTGACTGGTTGGCTGCGTGCCAGCCGGCTGAAGGTGAATCCATCGAAGACGGAGATACTGTGGCCCGGTCGGCCTGGGCTGGATGAGTGCCGGTTGCCTACCCTGGACGGCGAACGGCTTAATCCGTCGCCGTCAGTTAAGAGTCTGGGGGTCGTGCTGGATTCCTCGCTGTCCATGGAGGCCCAGGTCTCCATGGTCAGCAGGACCGCATTCTATCACCTCCGACAGGCTAGGCGACTGGCCCCCTACCTGTCCAGGAGGGACCTGGCCACGGTGATCCAAGCGACAGTCATCTCGAGACTAGACTACTGTAATGCCCTCTACGTTGGCCTTCCTTTGTCGATGATCCGGAAACTCAAGCTAGTGCAGAATGCCGCAGCCCGCTTGCTGGCAGAAGTGCCAGCGAGAGAGCACATTACACCTATTCTTCGGCAGCTGCACTGGCTTCCCATTGAATACCGGATCGCCTTCAAAGTATTGGTTTTGACCTTTAAGGCCTTGCACGGCCTGGGGCCTGCGTACCTGAAGGACCGCCTTACCCCGTATGTTCCCCCGAGATCACTGCGCTCAGATGAGCAGAATCTGTTGTTAATTCCATCCGTCCGCTCCTGCCACCTATCGACGACCAGACAAAGGTCTTTTTCTGTGGCGGCACCAGGGCTCTGGACTGCCCTCCCGGAGAGTGCCCGAGCCATTTCGGAATTGGGCCCATTTCGGAGGGCATGTAAGACAGCCCTCTTTGGGTTGGCCTTCAATTAGATGCTCGGGGTGATAACTCAGATGTACGTCCTCTTAACCCACGCTTTGACTTTTGTAACTGTTTTAATGTGGCTTCGTTTGTTTATGTTTTTATTGATTGTAATCGGCCGCATGCCGTTGTTACGCCGTGCCGTCCTGTAATTTTGATGTGATCCGCCCCGAGCCTGCTGGGAGGAGCGGAATATAAAAGTGAACTATAAATAAATAAATAAAATAAATAAACTGGACTTGAGGGGTGCTTACAACCTTGTCCGGATTCGCCAGGGCGACGAATGGAAGACGGCCTTCCAGACCAAGTGGGGAAGTTTTGAATACCTGGTGATGGGATTCGGTTTGTGCAACGCTCCCGCCTGTTTCCAACATTTCATGAATGACATTTTCCGAGACCTGCTGGATCGATATCTGGCGGTCTACCTGGACGACCTGTTGATTTTTTCTCCGGATCAAGCGACCCATGACCGCCATGTCAAGGAAGTGCTCCAGAGACTCAGAGCCCACGGGCTCTATGCTAAGCTGGAGAAATGTGCTTTTGACCTGAGAGAGGTGGACTTTCTGGGCTACCGCATCTCTCCTACGGGCATTGCCATGGATGACATCAAGGTCCAAGCTGTGGCTGACTGGGCGGCCCCGGCCAGCAAAAAAGACATTCAAAGATTCCTGGGCTTTGCCAACTACTACAGAAAGTTCATTCCTGACTTTGCCAAGTGGGCTGATCCTATCACCCAGTGCCTGCGGGGAAAGGTGCCGTTCCGGTGGACACCGGAGGCGGATGTGGGGTTCCGCAAGCTAAAACAGCTGTTCACCACTCAGCCGCTTCTGCAACAGCCCAACCCCCGCACTCCTTTCATCGTACAGGCCGATGCTTCGGATGTGGCGGTGGGAGCGATCCTGTTACAGCCTCAGGGGACGGACTTGTTGCCCTGTGCCTACTATTCCCGGCAGCTGACGGCTCCGGAAAAGAACTATACCATTTGGGAGAAGGAACTTTTGGCCATCAAGGTGGCTTTTGAAGTCTGGAGACATCTGCTCGAAGGGGCCAAATTCCCGGTGGAGGTTCACACCGACCACCGGAATTTGGAACACTTGAAGACCCAGCGCAAATTGAACCAGAGGCAACAGACATGGTCCCTGTTCTTTGAGCGATTCAATTTCCGCATCCAATATGTGACCCCCAAGCAGACCAAGCAAGCTGATGCGTTGTCCCGGAAGCCGGAGTACGTTCGTGACGGCGATGGGCCGTCCGAGGCCAGGTTGCTCAAAGCGGAGAACTTTGCGGCTGCTCGGGCAGTCCCTGTAAACCCTCCAGTGGCCCCGACGGCCCCTGGGGACAAGAGACCTCTGAGTGACCGTGTCCAGGCCCGCCAGCGGACCGACCCGTGGGTGCAAGAGCAGCTGACCAAGGGGCCCCAAGCCCCTTTCCAGGTAAAGAATGGGGTGCTCTATCACCGGGACTCTGTCTATGTGTCCCCTGGGCCCGAGCGGGAGGACATTCTCAAACTTTGCCATGATAGCTGGGCCGCAGGCCATTTTGGGCTTTTCAAGACTCTGCAACTGGTGCTACGGGACTTTTGGTGGCTTAAAGTGCGGAGGGATGTGGAGGACTATGTGGGCTCCTGCCCGGTGTGTCAGAGGGCAAAAAACCAGGGGGGCAAGTCGGCCGGTTTGCTTCAGCCGCTCCCGACCCCTTCCGCTCCCTGGAAGATGATTTCGGCTGATTTCATCACCGACCTCCCCAAGTCCAAGGGTTTCACCACGATACTGGTCGTGGTGGACTGTTTCACCAAGATGGGACACTTCATCCCCTGTGTGGGGGTGCCTACTGCCAAAGAGACCGCTGATATGTTTGTGCAACATGTGTTTCGGTTGCATGGACTCCCGCAGAGTTTGGTGACGGACCGGGGCACCCAATTCACTTCCCAGTTCTGGAAGGCTGTCCAGAAGCTGCTGGGGATTGACGTGCGGATGTCCACGGCTCATCACCCGCAGTCCGATGGGCAAACCGAAAGGGTGAATGCCACTTTGGAGCAGTACCTGCGGTGTTATGTCAACTATCAGCAAAACAACTGGGCGTCCTTGTTGTCTTTGGCGGAGTTTGCCTACAACAATGCGACGCAGGAATCCATCAAAGAGACTCCTTTCTTTGCTAACTATGGACACCACCCTCGATTCTACCCTCCGGTAGACCCGTCTGGGGACGTCTCGGAGGCAAAGGATTGGCTTCGAGAGCTCACTGCGCTCCAAGACTTGCTAAGTACTCAATTGGACCAGGCTAAGGCTGACTACAAGCGGATGGCTGATCGGCGGCGCCAGGAGGGCCCAGCGATCCTGGTGGGGGATAGAGTTTGGCTGTCCACCAAGAATTTGCCCACGCAGAGGCCTAGCCGCAAGTTGGATGCGAGATTTCTGGGCCCCTACCAAGTGTTGGAGAAGGTGGGGCCTGTTTCCTTCAAACTACAACTCCCAGCGGACATGAAGATCCACCCTGTGTTTCACCATTCGTTGCTCCGCCCGGCGAAGGGGGTGCGGCCTGATGTGACGCAGCCGCCCCCTCCCCCTGTGATGCGCGACGCGAGGAGGAGTTGGAGGTGCAGGACATCTTGGATGCACGCATCAGATACCGGAAGCTGGAGTATTTGATTGACTGGAAAGGTTTCGGGCCGGAAGAGCGTTCCTGGACGCGGGCTCGGGATGTTCATGCTCCGGACCTTGTGGCCCGGTTTCACTGCAAGTACCCTGACAAACCCAAACCTTGAGGGCGGCCTCGGAGGGGCCCTGAGGGGGGGGGGATAGTGTGGCACAGCAGTTCTCGTTTGTGCCTGGAGGGCAGGGGCTAGGACCCGGGGTCCCATTAGCATTAGGGCCTGCAGCAGCAGATCCAGATTCAGAGGATGAGCTAGATGACTGGGGTGAAGGGCAGATTCCCTCCGAGGGGCCTCCTTCGCCCACAGAGAGCTTGGCATGGGAAGAAATGTTGTTTGGCCCTGGTGAAGACCTAGATAACCAGGTGCAGATGGAAGACAGTGATTCTGGGAGTTATGAGCATCCGGGTGGGAGAGATTCTCAGGAGCCTGAAAGTGAAAACATGGAAGAAAGCGGCTGGGAAGTTTCCAGGGAGGAAAGCTCTCAGGGAGATAGCAACACAGCTGCTGAGAGACAAGGTCGAACCTTTGATAGGAGACAGAACATCGAGTCTAGTAGGAGGGGGTGGTCCAGGGCCCTAGACTGGCCGAGGTCCGTCAGCAGGGATTGGAGACGAAGAAGCCTAGAGCGTCGGGGACCTCGGCCGAAAGATTAAGTATAGGATCCGTGGGAACGAATCCTCAGTGCTTCGGCCACGTCTCTTTTGGGATAGACGTGTTAGCGAAGTGGGTCCACGGAGCTAAGCTAGCTAGTGGCCTTCAAGCCTTGCCTTGTATCCTGCCTTGCCTTGTTCCTGTATCCGCGGTCAATGCGGAACCTTGCTCAAGTCCTTGGATTACCTTGTTAAGCTATTTTGGACCTTGTTGTTTCAAGCCTCGCTCAAGTTTGGATTATACTGCCAAACTACTTATGGACACTGTTGCTTCAAGCTTTTGAATTATTATTACTCTTATGAACAATACACTCTTGGAACTGTTTTTATACTCAATAAAGTAGTTAGCCTTCAGTCCGTCTCTGTGTGTGTGACTAAGGGGCTGGTCAGTCCGTGATCGTGACAGTGATAAGGATTTTCCCAATAATTCCACATAAACTTCCATATAACAGCAGGTGTAAATGTATTGTTGTGCAAATGTTCCAGACTTAATGGGCATAATATGTCTGCCTTTGCACTCTTGGCTGGCTCTGTTTTGCAGTGAAGTTGCAGACATGAACAAATCTCTCATTATTCATGTTCATGCTTTAATAATGAATCGCATTTGCAGAAGGATTTTGGGTGCAGGCGAGGAGCAAACCTCCACTTAAATCAGAATGACTCAATATCTTTAGTGTTCTGGTATTGTGACAAGCTGGACAGTTGTTCAGTAGATTTATAGCGTTTTAATTATATAGTGTTAAATTGTTTTATTGAAATTGTTATGCTTTTATCTATGTAAACCGCCTCGAGGCTAAGAAAATAGAGCAGTATATAAATTTGATTTTTTTTTTTAAAAAGGTCAGTCACGACACAAGTCTTCTCAACAATCTTTACCAAAAAAATTCTTTTCCAGATCTAGTAAAGCCTTTCTAAGCTGAGTCTTTTGAAATAGTCTTTAGAGAATACAGATTTAAAAACACACAAGAACCACAAGTTGACTGATCAAAAAGTATAGTATGCATATTCTGTTTTTTCAAAAAAACACCTCTCAACCTGGGGGGAGGGGAGGTTGCAGGGGGGTGTCAGAGGGGCCGCCAAAGCCCATTGAAAATACAGTATTTTCTGTTAGTCATTGGGGTTCTGTGTGGGATCTTTGGCCCAATTCTACCATTGGTGGGAGTTCAGACTGCTCTTTGATTGTAGGTAAACTATAAATCCCTGCAACTACAACTCCCAAATGTCAAGGTCTATTTTCCCCAAACTCCACCAGCGTTCACATTTGGGCATATTGAGTATTCAAGTCAAGTTGGGTCCAGATCTGTTATTTTATGAGTACACAGTGCTTTCTGGATGTAGGTGAACTACAACTTCAAAACTCAAGGTCAGTGCCCACCAAACTCTTCCAGTCTTTTCTGTTGGTCATGGGAGTTCTGTGTGCCAAGTTTGGTTCAATTCCATCATTAGTGGAGTTCAGGATGCTCTTTGATTGTAGGTTAATTATAAATCCCAGAAACTACAACTCCCAAATAATAAATCAATTAAACCAACCCCCCCCCAACCCCACCAGTATTTCAATTTGGGCATGTCAGGTATTTGTGCCAAATTTGGTCCACTAAATGAAAATACATCCTGCACATCAGATATTTACATTATAATTAATAACAGTAGCAAAATTACAGTTATGAAGAAGCAACAAAAATAATGGTATAGTTGGGCGTCACCACACCATGAGGAACTGTATTAAGGGGTCACAGCATTAGAAAGGTTGAGAACAACTGAACTAAAGGGACCCCTTTCTAATATGGAGTCTCCTAATTAGGGTTCCAGCCCCTTCTTTTTAAAACCAGCATACACTTTTGCTTTTAAAAGAAAAACAATGCCCAACAGTCAATACACATTCTACCCCACTAGCATGTATTGCCCTTTACTTGAGATTTTTAAAGAATACAGTACAGTATATATTTGTTCTGCTAACAGCAATGCACTTGTCTTTTGTGTGGCTGGTCAGCTATCCGGACAAAATCAGTCACACCCTGAACAACAGCAACCAGAGGAAAAATAATTATGATTCATATGGAAACTGCAGTTAGGAGATATTCAGTCCTACAGCCTCTGTAAATATGATTCACCTTTACAGACCAATTTACTGTGGAAGTCCTGGTTTGCAGTATTATTCCAGCAGAGTATGGAGAAGACTTGGCAAATACATGAAGTGCTATATCATGGATTGAAAGGATTGACCAAATATGACAAATAAGACTGTCTTACTACTATAGGCCTAAATCTATCATTGGTCCCAACTAGAGCAGACTTACTTAATCAATGCCAACACGTATGCAAGTTCATTAATTGAACTACTTCTCTGCTGTGGCTCCTGCGGTCTGGAATTCGCTTCCAGACCATACTCGTGCGATCTCAGAGCTCGCCCCCTTCCAAAGGGCGTGCAAGACTGCCCTTTTCAGGCTTGCTTATTGTTAGTCTGTATTGTAAAGGGTATGCGCATGTCTTTGACCTTAGAACTGTAATCTTGGTCATCATAGCTATGTTCTTATTGTATGTTTTTATTCTGTGTGTGATCCGCCCCGAGCCTGCAGGGAGGAGCGGAATATAAAACCGAATAATAAATAAATAAATATAAATAAATAAATATAAATAATGGTCTATTTTAGTTGGGCCTTGCAATAGAAATCAGGCTTTAGGTTATTGTCAGTGCTGACTTTCTGGTTAGTGAGACAGTGAAACTGCTCTGGGGTTAATCCACAATTTAAAGGAGCTGTCCAAGATACTGAATGCTGATCCTCACATTAGTTAAGTCAGTGTTTCCCAACCGGTGTGCCGCGGCACACTAGTGTGCCATGAGCGATCTTCAGGTGTGCCGTGGGAAATTGCTTCCCACTTCTAGCAGCTCTTTCTCCCTCTTTCCCTCCCCAAAGATCCTCCCCAAGGCAAAGGAAGGGCTCCGCAGAATGCCAGGGCCAGGCCCGCCTTGAGGAAGTCTTCAGGAGCCTTGACTTACCATGGCTCCAGCTCCTGCTCAGGGCTGCTTCAGCCTCCCGATGCTCCCAGGTTCGCTCACTGCCCAATTCACCGACGTGGAGCTTCCAGCTTTGGCTGTTCTCACGAGAAATCCAAGCCAATGCGAAAACGCCAATTCAATCACTTCCGCCCAGTGCTCTGCTTTTGTGGAGGGAGGAGGGAGGCAGGGAAAGAGGCCACACAGATCTATTAAATGTATAGACTACGCATTCACACGTTTCCAAGAAACAAATTGAGCCTCTCTGCTTGGAAATGTTTTTTTTCCCTTACTATTTTACTGGATTTTTGAGAGTTGCCTCTCCCCCAAAGGAACTGTTTATAACAGCTTCGTGACATCCATAGTTAACTGGAAGCAAGTTTCACTCAGGGTGAAATTTCACAAGGGTCTGGAGAACAAGCCCTATGAGGAGCAGCATGAAGAGCTGGGCATGTTTAGCCTGAAGAAGAGAAGGCTGAGAGAAGACATGATAGCCATGTATAAGTATGTGAGAGGAAGTCATATATATGTTGTGTTCATTGAAACAGGCCCAGGTTTCACACTGAGTGTATAAATACATTTTAAAACATATTAACTATATGTATGACTATGTTAGAGTGTCATTTTGTGTCATTTTGGTTGGTGGTATGCCCCAGGATTTTGTAAATGTAAAAAATGTGCTGCGGCTCAAAAAGGGTTGAAAAACACTGAGTTAAGTAACTTTGATAGCTCATTTAATGGTTGCACTAAAATCTGGAATAGCTTCAGTCAGGCATGTAGCCAGGGGGGCTAAGGGGCTTTCAGCCCCTGAAATTCTCAGGGTGGTCCGCGAAAAGGCCTTACTGGTACATTATTTAAACTGTTATGTTTATTCATATCATGATCTGATCACCATGCTCATTATATCCCACATTAATGGGGTTATTGGGATAACAATACAAAAGATTTGCTAGGGTAGACCCTCTTCCACCCAGTCTCAGCCCCCCCCCCGAACCAAACTCAGCCCCCTCCGAAACAAAATCCTGGCTACGGCCCTGGCTTCAGTGCCTCGCTGTCTTATGATTCATTTATGCAGGTTGGAGTAGGTCCACTGCACTAAGAGATGTGGAAGATATTGTGAATCTGTGATATATGAACAGTAGGATACAGAGTTTGGCTTGGGTGGCTAAGGAATTCTGGGAGTATACTAAAATTAATTTTCCTGAGTTTTGAGTAACAAGCAGCATTCAAAACTCTTGAAACATCTGTGTGAAAAGGTGGTATCCAAAAATATGTAATTTACTGTAAACTTTAATATGTGTGTTACAAAAGCAAGTTTTTGGTGGGCAGCTTATGCAAAGCCCTGGAAAGAACAACTTCAAATAACTTTGGATGTTTCCAAATATGTCACTTATGATGCACACTTGATCTTACCCAAAAGGCCGAGAAGGGTAACACAAAACAAATAGAATGTATCCAGAATAAGTTTGTAAGAGCTCTTTTAGCCTTTCCCCCTTGTTAAGGCTTGAATTGGATCTTTCCTCACTTAAGGCCAGAATGCATAAGCTTAATATTTTATATGGGAAGAGACTTCTGGAAATGGGGGATGAGAGTATAAAAAAGCAATTCTTGATGGAGCAAAATGTACCCTGACGTTTGTACATTTGAGTACATGTGTTTGTACATGTATGTGTATCCTGATGCTAGTAAAAAAATTTATGCTGGTCATTGACCATAATAAATCTTGTCTTGAGTCCCCTCTGGGGTAGAGAAAGGCATGGTAGAAATAAAGTTTAAAAAGTAGATGGAGCAATATAAGCATGGAGGTTGGACTCGATACTGGTTAGCTCTGCTCCACCTGTATTTTGATGGGTCAACAGCAACCGTA
This sequence comes from Anolis apletophallus, assembly GCA_030556195.1. Taxonomy (NCBI): domain Eukaryota; kingdom Metazoa; phylum Chordata; class Lepidosauria; order Squamata; family Anolidae; genus Anolis; species Anolis apletophallus. Next base: position 71,597,140 of record JARBWK010000009.1, on the reverse strand, counting down.
ATGCAGTTGAACAAGAAGGCTATTGGAGACAAAATCTTTTAGATGGATGCAATTGACAACTTGAGGACTAGTAAACAGCAGGGTTTCACCACTTGGAATCCTCTACTCAAGAGTGATCAATATTGTCAACAATAGTTTCAACACTTTATGTCTGTAGTCCTTAGAAAACCATTTACAGCTCTGTGCTTACAAACAATGCCATCAGGGAAGATATAGAGGGGTCCCTAATGCTCAACAACATTGTATTTGTGGGTCCGGGGAAAGAGAGGCTCTAATACAGTCATTGTCAACCGGTGTGACGCGGCACACCAGTGTGCCATGCGAGAGCACGTGGTGTGCCGCGAAAACGTCCCCTCCCCCCGCCTTTCTTCCCCCTCCTGCTGCTGCTTGGAAGAGGAGGAGTAGGAGGCCAAGCGAGCGGAGGCGGATCCGGGCCTACCGGGTGAGGCGGGCTCTGAGGTCTTGTGTGTGTGTGAGAGAGAGGAGAGGGTTGGAGGAGCGGGAGGGCGCCGGGCTGGGGGAGGCTTTTCCGCCTGGCCTCCGTGCCCTTCCGAAGTCGGAAGGACGCGAGAGCCGGGCAAAAAGCTTCCCCCGCGAGCTAAAGAGGTCTGCGGGAGGCTTCTCCACCGGTCCCCGCGCCCTTCCCAAATTGGGCTGGCGAGGGGGCCAGGAGGAGCGCTTCCCCCAGGCAGCAAGGTCCTCGCTGCCTCAGGGAGGCGTCTCCGCCTGTCCCCCGCGCCCTTCCCAAATTGGGGACGGGCGAGGGGGCCAGGAGGTGCACTTCCCCCAGGCAGCGACTTTGAAGTTGCAAGGCCATTAAATGCTAATCAGCATGGCCATTTGCAACATTCGCACTTGCCTAAAGCAGGCAAGAGTTCTTTCTTCCACCCTGGACATTATTCCACAGATATATACACGTCAATTGCCTAGTTTCTAACAGCTTACCACCTCTGAGGATGCCTGTCATAGATGTGACTGAAACGTCAGGAGAGAATGCTTCTGGAACATGGCCATACAGCCTGAAAACCTCACAGCAACCCGGTGATTCTGGCCATGAAAGCCTTTAGCAAAAGCTCTTTGATTTCTGCCAGGATATCTATGTTGTGTTCATTGAAACAGGCCCAGGTTTCACACCAAGTGTATACTTTTAAAATCATATTAACTATATGTATTACTGTGTTAGAGTGTCATTTTGTTTCATTTTGGTTGGTGGTGTGCCCCGGGATTTTTTAAATGTCAAAAGTGTGCCTCGGCTCAAAAAAGGTTGAGAAACACTGCTCTAATACACTATCTGTTCCATTGCCCTTTGTATAATGACCCTCAAAACAATCTTCTGGGGGCCCTTTTGGAAGAAAGGGCAGCATGGCAACAGTCAGCAGTTATATGTGACTTGTTAGCAGATTATTGCAAAAATATAACATTAAAGGTCACCACATTTGCAGTCACAGCCCTAAAAATCCGAGCTAAATTAGTAAAGTCCACAGCAGAGGCTAGCAATGGAAATAGAGATAGTTTGGGATGGTACAAATCAGACATTTGCGATTGTTATCATGTCACTGCTACTATAATTTTAAAGAACCAGTATATGGAATAAGTTTTAATATTTATATTGGAAAGTGCTTATTGTACTTTTAAAGGGTGTATATTATGTGATATCATGACCTATAGCTGGTACAGTAAACAATTCATTCACTTATGATGCAGTCACTTTGTGCAAAGAGCTAACATGATATTGTCATTTGAGTGTTGCGTTAGGACTCTGGGAGGCCAGGCTTCGAATTCCCACTCAGCCATGGGACTTCTTTGGGTGACCTTTGAGAAGCCACATTTTCTCAGCCTCAGAGGAAATAAAGTATTTTCAAATAAAGTCTTTTCTTCTGAACAAAACCTCCAAAATATAACCCATTATAGGTTTGGTTGTGAGTTACCATAAGTCAGAAATGATTTGAAGGCACATCACAACAAACCATTAGGCAGAGTGGTGCAGTTGTGTCAAGCAGCAGTTTAATGAAAGGCAGCAAATAATTAGTTTGTTGTTGTCATATATGTACTGCCTGAGATAGGGAAAAAAACACTTGCACGATATTTCTTTTCAGTAGACCAAACTAATTTGGCTGGTTTTGGGTACTAGATGTCCTGATTTGGGTGAGTATTATTTGACTCTCTACTCCAGGCAGCAAAATTATTGGGTTGCCTGTATGAGCATCCCCCTTTCTTGTTTGTGGAATTTTATGGGAGGCCTAGATGCCATTCTTTTCTACTTCTAATATTGCAGTGTTTTTCCACAACCATTTCTTCCAGTTTTTCCATCTCCCTAAGAAAGTTTATCAAGAAAGACAAACCTTTTGACTGGTAGTGCTAGAAGCCATGTGCTTGTGTGAAAAAACCTCTATTACCTTTATTTTCCCTGCTAAATATTGGAAAGCAGTGAAGTAGGATTCGGCAAGCACAAATTAACATCATTGTTCAAATTAGCAGGCGATGAAACAAAACTGTACTTTGTAGCCAAAGGTGCCTGGATAATTCCAGCAACTCATTTTCCCACCAGGTCTTTGCTCTATCTTGATTGTTACAAAAGGGCAGAACAACTTGAGCAAGAATGCAAACCTCCCTTAGGAGAATAGACCACTAAGGAAGTGGAAATCCAGGACATCTTGAAGAAAATGCAAGATCTGTCCCAACCCCAATGTTACCCTAGAGGTTTAAGGCATTCTAATCCCCAAGTGGGTCCTAATTAAACTATAATAGAACTCGGGAGGTCAAAAAGCTCATGATGATTCATATCTGAGAATGCCACTTCCCAAACAGCAATGGAACACCTCAAATTTATTCTACAAATTTTGGTGGATGTTAACCTTTCCTGACCCATCAGAATAGTTGTCACTCACTTTCCTTACAAACAACGTCTTTTCTTTGCTTCACATCTGTCTCAATAGGTACCAAAGTAATCAGATAATACTACCCAGTGCTCAGGAAATTATTATTATTTTGGATAAACTTTCCCCAAATTCTTCATATAGTTCTGTGAAGTGGAATTGTAAGAGTAACTTTTCCTAATTACTTTTAAGAGTAAAAAGCTACGCAATCATGTATTACTACAGCATGTTATTATATTCACCTTAAAATAAAAATACACTTCAAAATAACATTTCAAGCTGTGATGTTTCATAAACTATGTGACATGTGGTAAATGCTTTGTTTTAAGGATACCTGCATGTAGAATTTGTCAAATTTTGAAGGCTTTACCGGAGAGATAGGGCAGCGGTAGAACAGCTGTGCTTGCAATCTGAAGGTTGCAAGTTCGATTCCCGAGCTGGCTTGGACACCCAGCTGTGAGCCCTTCCCACTGTTCACCCAGCAGTTCGAAAACAGCCCAGCTGTAGATAGATGAACTGGGAACCGCCTAAAGCGGGGGAGGATTCTTTTCAGTAAGGACTTTACAATGCCTGAATAATTAAAGATTGGCTGTCGGAGGGTGGAATGCGGACCAGAGGAGCAGAGGCCCTCCGTCATGAGGATGAAGCAACAGCGCCCCCTTGTGATGTAATGACGCACCCTGTGACACAGCCAGAAGAAAATCCTTCAAAAAATTGAATGTGTTGTATTGTAACTGTACGTCTTCTGGCAGGGATTGTCTGCCGTATGTGTGATGTAATCCGCTCTGAGTCCCCTTCGGGGTGAGAAGAGCGGAATATAAAATAAATATAAAATATAAATAAATTATTATAATATCTCAAAGAAATATCACTCGCACTGTGATGTAGACATTATAATTTGTTGCAGGATCTATAGATGGGAGTTTTAAATTGTTTAAAATGTTTTAGATAGTGTGGCTACATTTTAAAAATATTCAAATGTCTTACTATTATGGCTTTAATTCTAGGGATGGATGGGTGCAGTAGATTCACTTAGAGTTTTCTGCACTTAGCTGGCTTTCTTCAGGCACCTTGATATGTAGCTCAAGAATGATCCAAGACAGCAGTGGTCTGAGATCAGTGGTTCCCAACCCTTTTTTGACCAGGGACCACATGACCAGGGACCACTATGCAACATTAGTACCAAAAGGGTTACAAATTGATTTTTGGCCAAATTTAGATTTGGTTTAGTTATTTGGGGTGCTGATTCAGAAAATTGCATTGGATTGACCATATCAACTCTAGTTTCTGATACAGAACATACACCATGCAATAGTCACCATCTGCTTGTCCACAGAAAATCATATTTAATAAACCTTGACACTATAAGAGGGTTTCGCGAGACCAGTCACTCTTGCTGCAACAGTGTAGTAATGGTGAGGCCGTGGACCATATTTTAGTTCCTGCAGACCACTGGTATAAGAACATAAGAACATAAGAACATAAGAAGAGCCATGCTGAATCGGGCCTCAGCCCATCTAGTCCAGCATCCTGTGTCACACAGTGGCCCACTAGTTGTACACAGGGATCTCTAGCAGAAAGGAGGCAAAAACCTCACCTGCTCCCGACCCCCACAACCAGTACCGGGGAAAATCCTGCCTGCCTCCATCAACACAGAGGTGGCACTTGGATGTCCATTTCAGTAGCTACTGATTCCTTGGTATCCATGAATCTGTCTAATCCTGCCTTGAAGCTGTCCAGGCTGACAGCTGTCACAACCTCCTCTGGAAGTGAGTTCCATAACCCAATGACCCTCTGGGTGAAGAAATATTTCCCTTTATTAGTCCTAACTTTCCTACCTTGAGCTTTAGGAGTGCCCCCTAGTCCTTGTGTTGTGTGACAGAGAAAATATTTTTTCTTTATTCACCTTTTCTATCGCATGCATGATTTTATACACTTCGATCAAGTCACCTCTTAAACGCCGTCTTTCAAGGCTGAGAAGACCAAGGCGTTGCAACCTGATTTCGTAAGGGAGCTGCTCCATCCCTTGGATCATTTTTGTCGTCCTTTGTACCTTTTCCAGTTCCGTTATATCCTTCTTAAGGTGCGGAGACCAGAATTGTACACAGTACTCCAAATGTGGCCTTACCATAGATTTGTAGAGAGGCAATACAACATTTGCCGACCTATTTTCGATTCCCTTCCTGATCATGCCAAGCATAGAATTTGCTTTTTTCACTGCTGCAGCGCACTGGGTTGACATCTTCATTGAGCTGTCCACCAAAACCCCAAGATCCCTTTCCTGGTTTGTCTCGAAAAGCTTTGACCCCATCAATTGGTAGGTGTGGTTGGGGTTCTTTGCCCCGATGTGCATGACTTTACACTTGTTTAGGTTAAAATGCATTTGCCACTTTGTTGCCCATTCACTCAATTTTGAGAGATCTTTCTGGAGCTCTTTACAATCAGTTTCATTTTTAACTACCCTGAACAATTTAGTGTCATCTGCAAACTTTGCTACCTCAGAATTTACTCCTACATCCAGGTCATTAATGAATAAATTAAAAAGTAACGGACCCAAAACTGAACCTTGGGGTACGCCACTTCTCACCTCTTTCCACCCAGAGAAATGTCCGTTTATTACCACCCTTTGTTTCCTACAGTTTAGCCAGGTTCCAATCCAGGACAAGACCTGTTCTTTGATTCCATGGCTGAAGAGCTTATTTAGGAGCCTTTGGTGAGGGACTTTGTCAAAAGCCTTTTGAAAGTCAAGGTAAACAATATCGACTGGGTCCCCTTTATCTATGTGTTTATTTACACCCTCAAAGAATTCTAACAAGTTAGTAAGACATGATTTGCCTTTGCAGAAACCATGTTGATTTTCCTTCAGCAATGCCTGTTCTTCTATGTGCTTAGTAATTTTTCTTTAATAATGGTTTCCATCACTTTTGCCTGGAACTGAGGTTAGACTAACTGGCCTATAATTTCCTGGATCACCCCTGGATCCTTTCTTGAAGATCGGAGTTACATTTGCCTCCCTCCAGTCCTCGGGTACAGTGCCTGATCTTAGAGAAAGGTTATATATTTTGGTTAGAATTTCAGCAATTTCACACTTGAGTTCCTTAAGAACTCTGGGGTGGATGCCATCTGGCCCTGGTGATTTGTTGACATTTAGTTTGGTAAGGCATGTGAGAACATCTTCCTTGTTTATCTCTATCTGGTTTAATTCATTTAATTCCCTCCCTGAAAAAACTGACTCAGCTGCAGGCATATGTTGTCTGTCCTCCATGGACCACTGGTTGGGAACTACTGATCCTTGGATAGTAGCACGGAAGTATCCTACTTTGCTCCAATAAGGAGCCCATTTCATAGATCTCTCTTTCTGCAATCTTTTGCCAATAAATCTTTCACAAATCCCAACAAGTAATTTGGTGACCAGCATGAAAACCAGCATAGAAAAAAGCTTAAGTTATAGAAAATTTGTTAGCCTTTAATTATATTTGACCCACTTATTTAGAAATTGACTTTCAGTATCCCAGTCATAAAACCCCATTCGATTAATGATTTTAGAACATATACTATGCTTTAATAGTAGTAATAACTGTTTTTCCCAATTAATTAATTCTTCCTTTTAATGTTTTAGCGCATTTTTGAAAACCAACCAACCTTGAAATAACTTTTAGAAATTCATACCATTAGAGATATACAGTACTGTCCTGCAGTCATTATATAGCTATTCAAAAGTCAAGGTTAGCAAGCAAGAAAACTGTCATAGTACATTACCCACGAAATTGTCTCTGGCTACAGCCACTGTTATAGTGTCAGTTAATAGCATAATTTCTTCTTTAAATGAGTGGCAATAGACAACATAAATCAAGTTTTACATTATCTGGGCCTCTTTAAGAAGAGCTGGTGCATTATAATGCAAATAGCATTTTTCTATTTTACAATGCCAAATTTACCTCCCCCGCACTCCAGCCTGTTTCCTCTTGGCTGCATTATGCCTTGGTCTAATGAAGTTCTGTTTTGTTCATATTGTAATGAAATTTCTGAAGTCATATAACTTTCTCATTTAATTTCTATGAGAATCTTTGGATCATTTCATCGAATTATGCTGTTTAGCACATGCAAACAAATCATTTTAGTTTGTTTAAAGTGCAAGTTTGGCACCATAATAACCCTTGGTCAGGTCACTCCATTAGAAAAGCCTCAGTGGCTAATTTTACTGGATCTTTTTGCAATCAGATGTCTCACTGATTACAATATTTTCTGGAAGGGTGTCTGGGATGCTAACTGGGAATACTGTACTAGGTGGATCTTTACCACCTTATTGACCAGTTTGAGAAACATGACATCTAAATCAAAATTAAATGACACCATATCAACATACCAACAGATATGTTTTATTTCAGTATCATGCTTTATGAATTTACATAACCAAAACGTGGGGTTTTGTTTCACATCAGGAGTGATTTGAGAAACGGCAAGTCGTTTCTGGTGTGAGAGAATTGGCCGTCTACAAGGACATTGCCCAGGGGACGCCCAGATATGTTAACATCCTGTGGGAAGCTTCTCTCATGTCCCTGCATGGGAAGCTGGAGCTGGCAGACGGAAGCTCACCCACTTCCCAGATTCAAACCGCTGATCTTTTGGTCAGCAGTCCTGGTGGCACAAGGGTTTAACCAATTGCACCACCAGGGGCTCCACCGAAACGTGGTAGTATCCACCTAGAAAATAAGTCAGAAAGGTAATATCAACAAATAGAGGGAAGGATTCAGACTTTCAGTACAATAATATTGCTACCAAAAAGAACTGGTTGGTAGCCAGCGCAGTTGTTGTAATAGCAGAGAACTAACACTGTTCCATGAGCAGTAAGTATTAAACCAGTGTTTCCCAACCTTTTTTGAGCCGCGGCACACTTTTAACATTAAAAAAATCCAGGGGCACACCACCAACCAAAATGACACAAAATGACACTCTAACACAGTAAAGAACGGCTGGGGTTGGTGGCCTGCTGGGAGCAGCTGCTGGGAGTGCCAAAGCCGGGGGGGCGGAGCCAGGCTGTGCCATGCCCCACCCCCCTACCCACGGCTTCACCTCTCCCAGCAGCTGCTCCAGCCTTGAGGGGCAGTGCCAAGCCAGCGGTGCCAGAGCCAGAACAATGCTGGCTTGGCACTGTCCCCTCAAGGCTGGTGCAGCTGCTTCCCCCCAGCTTCAGCTCTCCTACAGAGGAGCATGAGCAGTGGACGGGCTTCAGTGGGTGGGGCTCCTCCTCCACGCGGCTTCAGCGAGCGAGGGGCGAGAGTCATGGTGGGAGTCATGGCGGATTGGAGGCTGGCTGGGGAAATGGCCGAAGGCGGCGGCGCCCCGGTCCCTTCTTCTTTTTCTTCGCCACTGCCCAGCTCTTCCTCCTCCCCCAAGCAGCAGGAGTTTGGCAGGAGGGGGGGAGGAAGGGGGGCAGAGAGCTTTTCTCAAGGCACAGCAGGAGGTCCGTCACAGCACACTAGTGTGCCACGGCACACTGGTTGAGAAAGACTGTATTAAACTGTGTGAGACACCAGGTTCCACTCCCTACTTATGACAACATAGATCGATTTGGGAAATATTAGGTGAAAACCAATCAGCCTCTGCCAGAAAGCCTAGATCTACATAAAACTGGAATTGGCTACTCATGTCACTATATGTTTAATGTGTCCTTTATAGTAACATTGTTTAGGAATACTGTCCTTTGAGAGTGGTGGATTCTCCATTTTTGGAGATCATTAAACAGAATTTGGATGGGCATCTTTCAGGAAAGCAGTAGTTATACATTCTTTCATGGCATGGGGCTGGACTAGACAATCCTTGTGGTCCTTGTAAGATTCTGTGATTCTAAGCCAAGAATAAACACATAAACACAATCATTATTTCTTTAGCATTCTTATTTACCAAGTCCTTAAGCACTGTACAGATACTGAAATATTACTGTGCTACTGAGCACAATTCAAAGTGCTGGCTTTATCCTACAAAGCCCTAAATGGTTCCAATCCAGCTTATCTGTCCAAACGTATCTCCCTCTGTAAACCATCACGGAAGTTAAGATCTTCTGTGGAGGCCCTGCTCTCAGTCCCTCCTGCTTCATAAGTGTGGTTGGTGGGAATGAGAGATACAGCCTTCTCAGTGGTGGCTCTCCAGCTCTGGAACTCTCTCCCAAGTGATATTAGATCAGTGCCCTCCCTTTCGGTCTTTAGAAAGAGAACAAAGACATGGTTATGAAATCAAGCTTTTGACTAGTAAAGTAATGCAGTACAAGAACTAAATATGGAATTTGTATAATTGACATCTGAAATGGCCAGGTCCTATTATTTCATGGCAAATTTGTCCTATTGTATTTTGTGCTTAAGTCATATGCTGTTTGAACTATGATTTTGTTTATGTATGTAAGGCATTGAATTTTGTCATTTTTTTTGGTAAACTGCTTTGAGTTCCCCCCAAGGTGAAAAAGGCAGTATATAAATACTGTAAATTTTAATATATTATAATGTCAATATATTGTATTATGTTATAGTATAATAATTATAATGCAATACTACTACTACTACTACTAGTATGATTACGGTATGGTGTGTTGTATATTCATTTGGTATTGGTGGTGTTGTAATGTAACACAGTATAATACTGCCAATGATAATGTGATATAATAATTATATCGTGATATTATAATTTGTATATTTGTATTGCATGCAATATTGCTAACAATATTGCGATATGTTGTAGTGCAATATGATGTGTAGTGCTGATGTTGTGCTATGACAGTAATGTTATTTGTTGTTTGTTCAGTTTGCTGTAAGCCACTCCGGCAATATTGTTATATGTACATTCTGGCAGTATTGTTGTTGTTTGCTGTAAACTACTCTGAGTCCCCTTCGGGGTTGAGAAGGGCGGCATATAAAAATAGTAAATAAATAAATAAAAATAGTAAATTAAAAAAATATATAGTCTGTAATGTCATTGATGCATGCCCTCCACCAATGAAAATCTCCACTGTTTTTGGAGCAATATTACCAGATTGTGAAGAGTTAGTGAACTTGCAAGATTACTCCACATAGGCTTGATTTCCCTCTGACTTAGCGTAGCCTTAGCATAGCAAGTGCCAGACATGAAGTATAAACACATACTATTCAGTCACAAAGCACTTATTACATCTTACCTCATTCTTCAGATAAGGGTGTATTATCTCTTGAGAACTGAAGTTGTTCCTGAGTTCTCCAGCAGGGAGTTATCTTTCTTCAGACTTGCATCCTTCTGACAGCTTCTAAATTTTGGGGAAGAATCCTGTAAAGTCCTTGGCAAGCGGTTGGAAGCAGGAAAGTTTGCCAGCTGCCCAAGTGGTGTGGCCCGAGGAGTGAACTCCATCGTACAATCAGAATCAAATGCAATATTAACTGAAGAACTTAGGAAGCTGAGTCACTGTAACTGAAATATCAGTAGACTTTCTTCAGTAGTTATTATTTACAATCTTTCCAATTTTGTAATAACTTTATGTTTCTCTTCCATACAGCTGATGATGCCGATGGAGATGATTTATACCCTGCTTTTTTCACGCCGAAAAAGAGACTCAAAGCAGTTTACAATACAAAACCTGAAAAACATAGAAGCATTAAAATAGGATTAAATATTAACGGTATTAAAAATAAACCGTTAAAACTGATTAAAACCTATTCATAGCAAAAACGACAGCACCCCCTGACCTGATCTTTAAAATCTCCTTTTTAAAAAGCCTACCTGAATAACTGCCGGAAGGATCACAGGGAGGGGGCCATTCTGGCTTCCCTGGGCAGGGAGAGAGGCCCACTCTTCCATTCCCACCAACTGAGCTTTCAATCTTTTAGCTTGCTGATGCCAGTATATATTCTATATTTAAAACATATACTGGGATCAGCGAGTATGAAAGAGGAATAAAAAATTTATTGGAGCCCCCTGTGGCACAGTGGGTTAAACCACTGAGCTGCTGAACTTGCTGACCGAAAGATCGCCAGTTCAAATCCGGGGAGCAGGGTGAGTTCCCACCGTTAGCTCCAGCTTCTGCCAACCTAGCAGTTCAAAAGCATGCAAATGTGAGAAGATCAATAGGTAATGGCGCTCTATACAGTCATGCCGGCCTCATAACCTTGGAGGTATCTATGGACAATGCCAGCTCTTCAGTTTAGAAATGGAGATGAGCACCAACCTCCAGAGTTGGACGTCACTGGACTTAATGTCAGGAGAAAGCATTTACCTTTACTAAAGTTTATTAATTACAAAATTGGAAAAAGGATACAGATTGTAAATAATAAATACTAAAATAAGCTTACCAATATCTCAGTTGTAGTGACTCAGGTCCCTCTATTCTTCAGTTAATACTGCATTTGACTCTGATGGTGCAATGGAATTTCAGCTGGTGACTGACTAGTACCCTAATGTTGAATTCATCTTCAACTGGTTAGGCACACAGTCATATCTCAGGACTATACCCAAAGCTATACCCAATGTTGGTCCTAAGACCTACTCCAAATGTTTATCAGGATGACATATTAGCAGTAAGAAACGGATTTCTTCCACCATTCAGTATTTGTGGTAAAATAAGCCTTGCCCCCCCCCCCTTGGTGGCACAGTGGGTTAAACCGCTGAGCTGCTGAACTTGCTGATCGAAAGGTTGGTGGTTCGAATTCAGGGAGCAGGGTGAGCTCTCGCTGTTTTTAATGTTTATGTATGCATCTCATGATATCATGTCCCGACATTGAATGTCTGCCTTATATATGCTGTGCTCTGCCCCAAGTCCCCTTCGGGGTGAGAAGTGCAGAATATAAATGTTTTAAATAAATAAATAAATAGCCCCTTTTGCTGCTTTTCTTCGCAGCCTGATTGGGGACTGTGAGCATCATCAGACAACGCTCGGCAGGCTCTGCCCACATTCTGTCCAAAGTGGAGGGGAAGCATGGGAAGGCACCTCCTCCTCCAACACAGGAAGGAAGGTGTAGGTCTGATTGAGCTACCAGCACTTTCCTCCCCTTTACCCCATATGATGGGGGAAAGGGCGGTAGGGCAACACGCATTGCCGTGTGTTGCCACCCTTTCTCCCATCAACGTACCCTGTCCTGTCCCCACCATGTGATGGGGAAGGAGGGAGGGTGTGCGGGGTGCTACAAGACACCCCGTGTGGCTTCCCTTTAGCCGGAGACTGTTGGTGCAATGGCACGGCCCCCATGGGTTGTGTGAAGAGATCCTTAGTATTGCTTACTTAAGTTTCTTCATTCGTGGATCTCCCATCTGATGTATTATCTGGTCCATTGAGAAGTCGCCCATTGTACTTAAATCCTCAGCCAACTTGGATTTAAAGAGTCCTGATTTGGATTCCATTTGGCCATGACCAGTAGCATAGTTTAAGTGTAATAAACTGTCTCAGTTTTTGTCTCATAGTACAGTAGAAAAAACCCAGCCAGATCACCTCATCTTCCAGACTCTTGCCTTCCCTACCTCCAATCCACTTGCCTTGTACTATAAGAAACACAATAGAGATGCCATAGTCATAGAATCTATAGCAGTTGTTCTTCCAGTTTGCTGGCTACAGTCCTGGCCGTAAATGTAATAGGCGAGCTAAATCAATGAATCATATAAACAATAATATCTTATTCAAATATTCTTGACATTTATATATTTCTTTTCCAATCTCAAGGTAATAAAACGGTAGTATCCTCTATACAGTCTCAGTATTTCAAGCGGCCTCAAGCCTGCATAATATCCCAACAGAAATAGCAAAGGAGTCCGCAGTGTCCTTATAATTCATCAACAGTCCAACTCAAAAGCTTGTAAATATAGTTCAAGCCCCAAACAAATGGAAGGTCCACGGTTTCCCTCTGGTCGACGGACAGGTGATATCCTGCACAAAATCCGTTTCGCCATAATCGGCTTCCTCGGGACCGGGATTTCTTTAAGTAGAGGATTTAGGCTCCGTAGCGTTTCTATTTCAAGCTAAAATAAGCACAATAATGACTATATGTTCTAAAAGGCTCAAAAACACAGTGGAATAACATGTACTGGTGTTACATTGTATAGTATACTGACCTTAGTATCGGATCTATCACATTTAACCCGGCATAGGCCTGCGGGTCAGTGTTTCAGACAAAGGGGAGTGGCGCACATACAGAGTTTTAAAGTACTCCAAAACAATTAATTACAGATGTTCTAAATCAAAATCTCACTCAATGATAGTCGGTCATGTAACCCAAATGGGGATTCGCATTTTAAATTAATTATCCATTTAGAGTCCTGGCCATACCATTAGAAAGTGGGAAGCAATCACCTCAGGCAGCAGTAACTTAACCCAACCAAAAAAATATCATGGTCTTGGGTTTTAGGCCTGTTTCAGGTGTTGATTGGGGCCTTGATTCAGAAGATTGCATTGAATGGAACACATCACTTTAGTTTCTTAGATATGATTATTGTGTTTTTTATGAGTGAGTAGATGAAGATGAAGACTGGTACATTATTTAAACTGTATGTTTATATCATGATCTGATCACCATGCTCATTATATATCATGGGGTTCTGTTTCTCAGTCTCAGCCCCGAACCAAGCTGATACGGCCCTGGGAAATCTGGTGCCTTTTTTGGAATCAGCATATCAAAGATACCCATAAACAGGTCTAATATTTGAGGCTTCAAAATGTGTATTGACCGGTATAATAACAAGCTTTCTACTATTCTTCCTGGATTTTTTCAGCTGTGCCCTGTTTGAGTACATAGCTACTGTATGTATGCCATACAACCAGTCCTGAGGTCCCTAAACTAGATGCTGTGTCAGGTGTGATGGTAAACTATCCTACCACCAGTGTGCAATGCCAGCCTATCTATTTCTATAGGTTAAATGGAAGTTAGGGGCAACCTGTCCTTGTGTCAGGCAGGTATTTTTTTTCCATTTCAGGAGCGACTTGAGAAACTGCAAGTCGCTTCTGGTGTGTGAGACTTAGCCATATTCAAGGACATTGCCCAGGGTTATTTAATGCTTTACCGTCCTTGTGGGAGGCTTCTTTCATGTCCCCGCATGGTGTGCTGGAGCTGACTGAGGGAGTTCAACCCCATCTCCCCAGATTTGAACCAGTGATCTCTTTGTCAGTAGTCCTGTCGGCACAAGGGTTTAACCCATTGCGCCATTGGGGGCTTTCTCCAGCAGTGAAATGTCTTGAACCATCCCTGCTGGCGGGGATGAGAGACAGGGCCTTTTCAGTGGTGGCTCCTCGGCTTTGGAACGCCCTCCCTAGAGACATCAGATCGGCCCCCTCACTCCTGACATTTCGCAAGAAACCTGGCTGTTTGAGCAGGCATTTGCTGATGAAATATAAAGGTTTAATTAGATATATGGAATGACAACGATGTGACGGAAACTGATTTCAACATGATGCTGAGACTGCAATTGTATGTTTTTAATTGTTAATTTGTTGTTATATGGTTATTTTTTTTGTTTGTTTGCTTGCGTTGTATTGAAGTCAGAGACTGCCTTGTGTAAACTGTCCCGAGTCGCCTTCGGGCTGAGAGGGGCGGTATAGAAATGTGACAAATAAATAAAATAAATAAGAAAAATGGCTTAAACTGGTTATCCATTCATCATAATTCAATTCAGTTTCTTGGAAGCAGCAATTTTGTGCCCCAGTTATTATTTCTATTACTGTGTGTGCCTGCTTCCTATAAAAAAAACATTGGCTTGACAGGGTTTACGATTGTTGCTTCTCCAGCTTTCCACCTAAATCAATATTAGAATTTTACTCTTAACGAAACTGCAGTCCCAGTGAAACATCTAGAGAACACCTGAATTTACTTGGATGAGACTGCATTTCAATAATGGAGTGCAAACCCTTCCTTAATTTGAAATACTTTTTGAGCTAATGGGGAAAAGGACAAGCAGAGACTACTAGCCAGACTGAAGTGGCCATTATTACGCACAGCAGATAGAAAATAGAGAAGAGGGAAATGTCGCCTCTTTAACACTTAAAACTTGATTTCTGCACATGGATCTTGCTATGACAATTTGGTTTTATTGCCACTTAAAATACTGAATGATGTCAGAAAATCATTTATAAAATAGTCTAACATTCCCCAAGCAGTTGGTAAAAACCTAGCAAGACAGAGTACGGAATTAAAAAAATGTGTTTCCCCCAATATTGTAAAAAATGTATATTGCAGTCTTATGTTCTAACCCAGTGGTTCCCAAACTTTTTTGGCCTACCGCCCCCTTTCCAGAATTTTTTTTTACTCACCGCCCCCTAGAAATTAATTTTTTAAATTTTTTAATAGCAATTAAACAGAAAGATATATGAATTAATATTTCTACCTTTTTCGTAAAATATAATAAAGTAGTAAATTAGAAACATTGAAGTTTGAAATTATGAAACTATTTATTGAACTTAGAATAGAAAGGTAATGCAAAAAAAGTTAGAAGATTCGAAATCATCTTAATGAGAAGGATGAACCTGGTATGCTGCTACCAATCTAGTAATCCTCGGCTCTATTTTCGTCAGCAGTAATCTCAAATCATCGCGATTGACTATTTTGCAATCGGTTTCTTTTTTGTTAATAAATTGGTTACCGCACTGAATCCATGTTCCACTAAATATGTTGAAGGGCATTATTATTATTGTTAACGACTCAACCAGTTGGAAGGGAACCCCAAAGGTATTATTATTATCCCTTGCTTGGCGAGAGGAGGAGGAGGGAGCAGGAGGAGGGAAGAAGAGAGAGAGACACACACAGCCTGTCACCTGGCTCATGCCCCCACCGCCCCCTTACAGGGGTTCAGCGCCCCCCAAATTCTCCTGGGTCTTCCGGCACCCCCCTAGATTGCCCCACCACCCACCAGGGGGTGGTACCACCCACTTTGGGAACCACTATTAACCACTATCTATTAACCTCTCACAAAAGCGAGCAAATAGTCAAGTGGAAGGCTCTTCTGAAAATAAGCATCTAGATTGGTGTGTTGGACCAGACTATTGGAGACCAGGATTTGAATCTTAGCCACGGAAACCTAACGAAGCCCCTTCCATGGTGCCCCTATATCCCAGGATCTCAGACCAGATTATCTGTTTATCCCAGATTATCTGGCAGTAGAGACTCATGTAATCCAATTTAAATCAGATAATCTGAAATCGGATCCTGGGATAGAAGACAGCGTTGAAGGGGTCTGAGTAATTTTAGGCAAGCCATGCCCCCTCAGTCCTAGAGGAAGGTAATAAACCTCTTCTGAATAAATCCTGAAAGAAAACTCTGTGATGGGGTTGGTTGGCATAAATTCGTTTCAATGTGGAGACACATAATAACAAAATAATTTCACAGCTTTTTCCATTGTTTTCAGGAGATGAATTTGAGATTTTTGTTTAGAGTGGAAGAAAGATAAATGCATTTTCTGTACAAGTAAGTTAAGGCTTAAGGTACCGGGAATATGGCGCAGCTGGCTAAGTGTCAGCTGCATAAGATCTTTCTGACCAGTAGGTCATGAGTTTGAGGCCTGCCTGGGTGGAGGTGGGTGCTCAACCTTAAGTGTAGCCTGCTGTTGACCTTTGCAGCCCGAAAGTCAGTTCATTTGTCAAGTAGGAGATAAAGGTACCACATTAAGTGGGGAGGCGAATTTTGACTGATTTATGAGGCCATAAAGAATCGCTGAGGAATGCGGAAGAAACAACAAAGGGACGCTGGAAGGAAACGCTGAGAGATAAGGAGTGTGTCAGCTCCCCCTGGTGGCGTGAAAGTTTGCCTCTGTTTGTCCATATATGTATAATATGTCAAAATGTATGTACTGTTCTGTACTGTGATAAATGTCACATGTTTATATGCCATATGTTGAACTGCAGGGATTGTCTGCAAGTATGTGTACTGTAATCTGCTCTGAGTCCCCTTCGGGATGAGAAAAGCGGAATATAAATAAAGTAAATAAAAAATAAAAAAATAAAAAGGTAAAAGGTAAAGGTTTCCCCTGACATTAAGTCTAGTCAAGTCTGACTGGGGTGTGGTGCTCATTGTTTCTAAGTTGAAGAGCCGGCGCTGTCCATAGATGCCTCCAAGGTCATGTAGTCAGCATGACAGTATGGAGCGCTGCTACCTTCCCGGCAAGGTGGTACCTATTGATCTATTCACATTTGCATGTTTCCAAACTGCTAGGTTGGCAGAAGCTGGGTTTTTTTTTAAGCAGAAGGCCAGTTCATGGTTTCTGAGAATTTTTGGGGAACAGACTATAGTCTTTTTTTTTTTTTAAAAAAAACAAATTCCTATGCACACTGCACGTATCTTATTTGTAGTGCAAAATACATCAAAGAATAATACAGTATTTAAAATGAACAATTTTAACCGAAATAAACTTATCAGTATTTCAATGGGAAGTGTGGGCTTGCTTTTGGCTGATGAGATAGTCAAATGAATTAGGATTGTTGTTGTTGTTGTGTGCCTTTAGAGTGGACTTAAGGCAACCCTAATAAGTCTCAAGTTTAAGGTGGAGACCGGGTAAATGACCTTGGAGATCCGTATCCGCCCCGTTGGCCTTAGTTTGGGAGTGTTCCAAAACTTGTCCTACAATTTGCATCTGCTCCTATGGCTTGAACAAACCTGAATAGGATGTCACCCTTGTGTAGCTTCCAAGCCATGTCCATTTATGACAATGTAAAGCCACTACAGTATTCGAGTCCGGTTCCTCTGGAGTCCGACATGGGGTCCCAATGGATTGTGGAAAAATAGTGGAGGTTGGTACCTCTATTTTCTTCTTCTCTTTTCACTCCATACAGTATAAGACGATATCCATCTCCACCACTCTCTGCAGTACTTACAAAATTGATGCGGTGCAAGATGTAATTCCAACGACTGCAATAGAAGAAAACAAGAACTCATTATAGCAAATAGGCTTGTAATAGAATATCGACAGTTGTCACTTTCAGTGAAATTGGACATCCAATCTGACAAACTCTTGGAAGACATCATTTGGGGGATATGATTGAACTCTGTATTCTTTTATCAATGCTGAATCTTGTGTTCATTTTGACTCTGCTGCAGATAAATTGCTCATACCACCGGTAAGCAAAAATAATGGCTTGTTTATCACTGTGCATCTCAGTGTCAATCTTGTCTGTCTAATTGCATTTTGGGAGGTTGCCTCATCCTGGGTTCTCTTAGGTTAGGCTAAGTTCATCTGATCTCTTACTCATTTAATGGCAGGGACAGCGAGAACAGAATATATTAACTAGCAATGTAAAATGTGGATAATATCAAAAATTGGAGCTAAAACTCTGCTCCATAATGGAAAAGTCTCAAGGTAGGAGAACTTAACATTCAAAAGATTATATATAGGCTCTGTCAGAAGAAGCTGATCAGTAGTTCTCAGAGACCCTTATGTGACCACAATGAGATATTTTCCTTCCCTCCAATTTTGTGGGCTATGGAGATTCCAGACTCCTAGAGCAAATAGTTTGAGCATGCAGATGCTCCATTAAGAAGTAGAATTCACTTGAGGAGCGATTTGAAACAATGGCAGAGCAGAAAGTTTCACCAATGTACTTACATGAAGGTCCAAGTAGATGATGGCCATCAATGGGTTGGTGGCACTAAAGGTTTCCTACTGCCCCCCTCCCCCCCGGAAACCAGTGCATTTGGTTTGTGATAAGAGCTGTTCATGGGTACCACTAACTGTCGTTATACACAGTGCAGTAGAAGGCACTAGAAACCACCTTGCACAACACTAGAAAAAAAATTGCAATAGTGTAACCCTAAGTGAGAAGCAGCATAATCTAGTGGTTTGAACACCAGGCTACAATTCTGGAGACTAGGGTTTGATTCCCTGCTTGGTCATGGAAACCCAATAGGTAACTCACTCCCTGTGATAAGTTTGCTTTAGCATTGCTGTAAGATTGCCTTAGGACCAGGTTGTTGCCAAAAACAACAACAAATCCCAAGTATGACAGCATAAATCACAGAGAGTTCTGGCCTGAGTATCCTTGTAGATTTGTGGCAGGTGCCTTCCATCAGTATAAAGAGCCAACTGGATACAGGCCAATGCTTTGCAAATCTCAGTGATTTCTAAGTACTGAATTGTGTTCAAATTCTATTTTACCATCTTTTCTTAGAACTTTTGTCTGTCTCTTGCCACCAAAGAGAAGAGAACACCTGTTGCGCCCCAAAGACCTGGAAGTCAGTTCTCAAAACATATCCCAGCTGGGCCTCCTCGGGCCTTTCACATGGGAATGGTATGTGCTCCCAATTAGCAGAAGCACCTGGGCAAAAAGGAGTCGATCCATCTCCGCTTATCAGGCCGAGAGGGATCTGAGCTTCACTTGGCCTTGAACGATGAATGAACTGGGAGTCTTTGCAAGGGCCGCCTGGCTGCGGCTTGTCTTTTGGCCTAGCAGGCCTGACTGGAATAACATGGCTTCGGTCTGGTTTGACCAAGGAAACAGGTTGGGAACCATGCTGGGGTGTGACAACACCATCATTTGCAATATATAGCAGAAAATATTCACTGCACATCCTGACATTACTTTCCTATAATTAGAGGGAAAGTAGAGAGGAAGAAAAATAGAGAGGGAAGAAAAATCTATATTCATTAAAGCATGAAAAGCCAATGAAATAAAAACAACAATATTACATCAAGCATATTGAAACTGAATTTTAAAAAATTACATTTTTTCAATTTTCTCTGCTGAGAAATTGTGAAAATAGGTAGAGATAAATAACTTATATGGCACCAGCATATAGACAGATTTTAGAAGGATAAGAATTTATTATAAATACAATTTAGTTCATGATATCATCAGATAAAAGTGTGACCAGTTTTTAATGGCTTATGGGCATCTCTTTCCTTAATGACCCTGAAAAATTACTATCACAGAGTTCTGATGATAACAAAATAAAACTAGCCTGACTTTTGTAAGTGACAGAGCTTCAAAAATTACTCTTTTTGTCTATAACTCTCAGGATACCCCATTCAGTTTGGCTTCTTTTCAGATTCTGATCTTAATTGTGACAAACCTACCAAAACACAAGGGCAAAGGCTATAGAACTGGAAAACTACACAAGACAATTGAGTTGGTAAACACCAATTAAACCTAGGAAGAACGCCTTTTAAATCCACAAGTATACGAGAAAATGCACAGAGGAAAAAAGTCCTTTGGGACGCAAAAAATCCCCGCTGAGGTGTTCTTCCTATCCGGACTTCTTTCTGTGCCTACAGTGGACTTTACAGATATATTTTTGAACTTTTGAACACTTTATTGTAGCTTTACCGGATGGGAGAAGCCTCACAAATGGAATACACTACGGACTATTATTTCAATGCAGAGGTTTGGACGTACTATTGTTAAATAGACTATGTTTATCTGTATAATTGCGTGCCCATTTTTGATATTGCAACCTTTATATATAGTTTTGCATTGTGTAGAATTTAACCGTGCATCGATAGAGGTTTAATAGTGCTATTATCAATAAGTGGCTGGCTACTATTAGCCATCATTTGAGTGCCTGTACGCTTACTGAATTGACTCTATAGATATTGTGTTGTGGCTGGCTACATATAGCCATTCATTTGGGTGTTTCTGTGCCCCTGAATGTATATTATTGCTATCTTGCTCTTTTACTGTGTATACCCCATGGTGCTAACTATAATTACTTATTCAGGTGCTTTTTCTAGATGCCAGGCCTTTGTGCCATTTATGATATTGTTGTAAGACTTTGCAATTTTGATATACACGGGGAGACTCCTTTCTTATGTCTCCAGATGATTATGATTATTAAATACTACTCATTACTGTTATCACTTGGATTATGTTACATTAGAGGTTTAATTGGTGTTTACCAACTCAATTGTCTTGTGTACTTAATTGTGACAAGTCACTGTTGAAAACACTACCCGAATAAAAGAACAAGGAGGCACCAACATCTGTATTTCTCTGTAGCATACATCTTTTGTTGGTTACTTTGTATATAGATAATTCCTTTATCTGCAGCCAATGTATAAGGACTGTGGTATAAATTGCATCCTAGATCTTAAAGGCTCAGATACAAATTGCCATGGTTTTGTTTTTTTGTGTGTGGAAATAATGCTGTTTTCTAAATTTTTTGAGCTCCATGGTAGGATGGCCTTGGTTATCATTTTCGGTTAGCTGCGATTTCTATTCTACAGAATACCAACTCTTGGATGCTTCGTCATGCTGACTGAAGAATTCTGGAAGTGCAGAAAAAGTAATGTTTTAAGCTTCATGATGGAGTTCTCCTGGAACTGTATTGCCGTAGTCCAATCACTGTCTTTCAGAGTTGTCTAATTGAAAGGACTGATTTGAGAGCTGTGAATTTGGAAGAGCTGACCCCCTTTCCTATGTCTGACTAACTTCCATCGAGAAGGACATAACCCTGTGTGATTCCACCAACAAAGGATGATAGATGATCCTCCTAAGGGTGACCAGAGGACTGTAGGAGGCCAATAGTTATAGCTGGGGACATTTAGCTTGCTCTGGTTTTGTGTATTTTAGTTGTTAAGTTGTAGTGTAGATTATTGTTCTTTTTGTTGTTGCTGTGTGCCCTAAAGTTGTTTCTAACTTATGGTGACCCTGAGCCAAACCTATCACAGAGTTTTCTTGGCAAGATTTGTTCACTTGGGAACAACTAAATATTGTCCCCAGCTATAACCATTGACCTTCTTTAGTCATCTGGCAACCCTTAGTAGCAGGGTCAACTATCATCTGTTGTTGGTGGAATCACACCCCTTTGCCTTCCTCTGAGTCTGAGAGAGAATGACGTGCCCAAGGCAATTCAGTGGTTACCATGGCTAAACTGAGATCTGGTCCAACATCTAAACTTTGCTATTTTTAAGAATTGCTGAATAATAGTATATAGTATATATTATGACTGTACTATTTCATAGAATCCTTGAGTTGGAAGAGACCTTGTGGGCCATTCAGTCCAATCCCCTGCCAAGAAACAGGAAAATCGCATTAAAAGCACCCCTGAAAGAAGGAGAAGCCACCACATATAGGATTTATATTTTAATATTATTTAATATTTTACTATCAATTGAAGAATCATCTTTAAAAAGTATATATATACAGTTTTCCCATTCTCAAAGCAACTCACATCAATGAACTTTACTGAAAGTAAGAGAGGTGGCCATCCCTACGGAAAAAGAGATGAATGCCAAGGCATGTCTGCATGCATACATTTCTCATTTTCATTTTCAGTCCATTTCTCTTGTTTTCAGTAAAGTTCTCTTGCTTTCAGTAAAGTTTATTGATGTGAGTTGCTTTGAGCAGTGTTTCTCAACTGCTGTGACGCGGCACATTAGTGTGCCGTGAAGGACCTCCTGCTGTGCCACGAGAAAAGCTCTCTGCTCCCCTTCCTTCCCCCTCCTCCTGCCGAACTCCTGCTGCTTGGGGGAGGAAGAGGAAGGGCCGGGCGGCGGCGAAGAAAAAGAAGGGGCCGGGGCGCCGCCTCCTTTGGCCGTTTCCCCAGCCAGCCTCCAATCCGCCATGACTCCCGCCATGACTCTCGCCCCTCACTCGCTGAAGCCGCGCGGAGGAGGAGCCCCGCCCATTGAAGCCTGTCCACCACTCATGCTCCTCCTCTGTGGGATAGCTGAAGCCGGAGGAGGGGGCGGGGCATGGCGCGGCATGGCTCTGCCCCCTCCCCGGCTTCGGCACTCCCAGCAGCTGCTCCAGCCTTGAGGGGGCAATGCCAAGCCAGCATTGTGCTGGCTCTGCCACTGCTGGCTTGGCATTGCCCCCTCAAGGCTGGAGAAGCTGCTGAGAGAGCTGAAGCCGGGGGGAGGGGGTGGGGCATGGCGTGGCCTGGCTCCGTCCCCTCCCCCCGGCTTCGGCACTCCCAGCAGCTCCTCCCAGCAGGCCACCATCCCCCAGCCGTTCTTTACTGTGTTAGAGTGTCATTTTGTGTCATTTTGGTTGGTAGTGTGCCCCCGGATTTTTTTAATGTTAAAAGTGTGCCGCAGCTCAAAAAAGGTTGGAAAACACTGGCTTTGAGAATGGGAAAATGGTATATTTCAGATGGAGAAGAATTAGAAATGCAAGAATATCTGATGTAAGCAGCTATTCCCCGTAGTAACCTATGGATGTGAGAGCTGGACCATAAGGAAAGCTGAGCAAAGGAAGATAGCTGCTTTTGAACTGTGGTGCTGGAGGAAAATTCTGAGAGTGCCTTGGATCACAAGAAGATCAAAACAGTCCATACTTCAAGAAATAAAGCCCGACTGCTCATTGGGGGGAAGGATATTAGAGGCAAAGATGAAGTACTTTGGCCACATCATGAGAAGACAGGAAAGCTTGGAGAAGACAATGAGGTTGGGGGAAATGGAAGGAAAAAGAAAGAGGATCCGACCAAGGGCAAGATGAATGGATGTTATCCTTGAAGTGACTAGCTTGACTCTGAATGAGCTGGAGGTGGCCACGGCCTACAGGGAGCTCTGCGTGGGCTGGTCCATGAGGTCATGAAGAGTCAGAAGTGACTGAACAAATAGACAACAACAAGCAGTTCCTGAACCGAGTAGAAAGGATAGAATAAGATTGCAAGATAAAGTATGCCTCTACTCCAGTTCGATGCAACTGGGGTTACGAAAAGCAGTCTTCGTTGGTTTCCTTTGCATATGTTATCATGAGTCACTATAGAATGATAAGGTAAATGATTAATGCTTTCAGCGAGAGAGTATGTGTAACACCAAGCAATTATGGAAGTAAAATTAATCATATCGCAGCTAGAGATGTGACACCTGTTTGGAAATTTACTTTCACTAAATTCTAATAGAACACAACACATTGCTTTCAGTTTTTTCTTGTTAATTAAGAAAAGCAGCTTCACAGTTCCCTAATGGACAATCTATATATATAAAGGAGGACCCGTCATCGAACGACTGCCATAGACAGAGAAACCATCCAAGGCAGAGACACCAAACTTGGCAACAAAAATAGGCCTCAGGCAAGGAAGGTTTTTAGCAAAGAAACTTTGGCCCCCAAAACAACGATACAAAAAAACCTACATTTCCCAGCGTCCTCTGCGGCCGCCAGCGAATCCCATTGGCCAACATCGGCCCACACAAAATGCCGGGAGGTTGAGTTCCCATAGTAATGGTGGGCGGAGTCAACCAAGGCTAGGTTAGAATGCTGAGTGAATTGAATTTAGTCAGTTGGTGTTTGTGGGTTAAACTGTCAAGACCAAGCCCTAGGAGGGAGCAGGTTCTTAGTGGCAGTCATAGTTTGGAACTGTAGTTCTGATAGGTTGTGCTTTACAAACACCACACCCACAACATGACAGCCACACAACTCGCGATGCCTACCTCTACAGACCCACAACACAACAGACACACAACACACACAATGCATACATACCACTGCTAAACAGAAACCTACACAGTACAACCAACACACCCCACCACACACCGTACATCCACACCACACTACCACTGTACACTCACAACAACAAACTACACACTCAACACCACAAACTCTTCTCCAAGCACCATCCCACACACCACCAATCCTCCACTTTACAAACACCACACCCACAACATGACAGCCACACAACTCGCGATGCCTACCTCTACAGACCCACAACACAACAGACACACAACACACACAACGCATACATACCACTGCTAAACAGAAACCTACACAGTACAACCAACTAACACAGGAGGACATAACAACTAACAGGAGGACATAACACTAACACAAATAGGGCACCAGGGACACAGGCACCACTGACAAACACATACCGCCGGAATAACACAAACTTGCAAAAACCACCAAAAAAAACCCCAATCCTGCAACACAAAAACCCACCCCAACCAAAATTCACAACAAACACCACTGGCAAAAGCAACACCCCCTCCACATCACAACCAGCACACAGCCAGACTGAGACAACTATGTCACCACAACACACACAAAATACACCCCACAAATACCTGACAACTTCCCCAACACAAAACGCAGGACTGCACTCACTACTCACCACCACACACACCTCCAAATACACACACGTCCCAGGCACAATACTCCAGCAATTCCTACCCACACAACACAACACAACTTCCTATCACAACCCATCCCCCCAACCTTACGGGACCCAGCACACACAACACCTACCACCACCACAAACAAAAACCAACTCCACCTATACTCCAACCACAACACAACACAACACTGCACTGATACTCTACAAACACACACAAACTAAAAGCTAAATATTAGGAAATTTATTTCAGTGAGAGCCATATAATACATTTTAAGACTGAATTCAACTAAATGTGAGTATAATAAGCCCCTGAGCATCCCTCACAAATGGCATGGGAGCCATACACACTGTGCCTGCGATCTGCCTGGGATCTACCAGGATGCCCTTCGAGATCTACCAGTAGATCATGATCTACCTAATGAGCACCCCTGAGCTACATTATATGGTAATGTTATGTAATAAGTTGAACTATCAGTCTTAAAATTAATTACCTTACGACCTCATAAATCTTTCTCTTTCACCACTGTGTCAAAATGCTCATGCTGAACTCATATTAGTACTGTATTAATTTACACTCTGCAAAAAGGTTAAGGCATAATATCTCATGAGCATTCTGGACAGAAACCTCATTTTACTTTGAGCAGCTGTGAATGTTTAACTAGACAGATAATGAGCGAATGCATCTTTTCCGCATATTTTTTAGTATCGCATACAAATTAAGCACTTTGTGCAGTTTAAGTGAGCAACTGGCAGATGCAGGAAAAAAAATGCAAATTTTAAACAGATTGCATCCGAATGATGAAACTGGAACTCAAACGACCCATTTTCTAGAACTTATGCAACTACACCTGTGCCCTATTTACTGTATAATAGTCATTCCCAATAGAAGTACCAAACTATCCCATGCCTCATATGTAAAACCTAGCACTGAGCAAACACTGTGCATCTAACTAAAGACAAAGTTATGGAGTATATAATATTTTTTTCTAGCTAGTGTGTCTGGAGAACAAGAGGCTTGGAAGGTATTTTTTATATGCAAAATGGCAATAAGCAGCTGCTATTGACATCTGGTATAAGAAAAATGTATTATTCATGGCTGGAATATAGAATAAAATGTTGCATCTAGTTTTAGGGCATAATTACAATGGGGAGGCTATGAGTTCATGTGAGAATATGCCCTTGACTACATGGAATCATTGGTCTGGCAGATGGTACAGGGTGAAAAAAACAAGACAGACTGAGAAATAGCTTTTATCCTGGAGCTGTAACTATACTGAATTCCATGGTTTTACATTGATGTGGCATCGCTGGCTGTGTGATGGTGGTTGGAGTGTGGAGCGATGGGAATCTTGTTTTTTTGTGATGTGTGCATTTAATTTTGTTGTGCAATGTACAATGATAATAACGTTATTCAATATAGGACATGCTTATAAGTTTATAGATTCTGAAATGGACTAAAAATGAAAATGAGAAATGTATGCAGACATGCCTTGGCATTCATTTCTTTTTCCGTAGGAATAGCCACCTTTTTTTTACCTTATACCCCTTCCAGCCTCCCCTATTCTTTTATTTTGATGTGTAACTCTGCCTATTAATAATCTGTTGAAGAATTCAAGGTCTGCCTTCTTTCCTGTGCTTAAAGAAGAGCAAAGCTATTAATTTTCTATTGCCCCCCCAAGAAGGTCTGCCTTTTTTCCTGTGCTTAAAGAAGAGTAAAACTATTAATTTTCTATTGTGTCCGTTCCCCCCCCCCCATTTCCCTTCAAGTCATTCTAGGGAAGCCAGTAGCCTAACATTTCTTTTGCCGGGGGGGGGGGGAGTAAACATTGATAGGCAGACTATAATTAATGTTGTCTATTTACAGATATTTTCAGAATGACAACTAATTATATCCTGCAAACATAATTAAATGTTAAGACTCTTGCAAGTTCTATACCAGTGTTTCCCAACCAGTGTGCCGTGGCACACTAGTGTGCCGTGAGCAATCATCAGGTGTGCCGTGGGAAATTGGAACCTCCAATACCCTTTCTTCCCTCTTCTGCCGAACACCTTTTCTCTCCACTCGGGCTCTCTTCTTCCCAGCCTCACTCTGCTCGCTTTGCCTCACTTTGCTCTGGGGTGAGTCTGCGCACACACAGTGCTCTCTGGATATAGGTGAACTACAACTCCAAAACTCAAGGTCAATGCCCACCAAACTCTTATAGTATTTTCTCTTGGTTATGGGAGTTCTGTGTGGGAAGTTTGTGTGTTTCTGCCATTCCTGCCAGGATATCTATGTTGTGTTCATCGAAACAGGCCCAGTTTTCACACTGAGTATATAAATACATTTAAAAATATATTAACTATATGTATTACCGTGTTAGAGTGTCATTTTGTGTCATTTTGCTTGGTGGTGTGCCCCAGGATTTTGTAAATGTAAAAAATGTGTCGCGGCTCAAAAAAGGTTGAAAAAAACTGTGCTATACAATATGTCTGTAGAGGTGTTGCTTATATACTGAATGTAGCTTATTCCAAAGTAAGTGTGCATATAAGGGCCGGGCTTTGGCTTTAAAAAAGCAGAGGAGGGGGCGGTATTATGAGGCACGCATAAGGATTGCAGGTGATTCGATCCAAAAAGGAGGACGTTATGAACAAGCTCTTCAGCAGGGAGATGGAGCATCAGCATCTCCTGTGGCCTGAACCGAGCACAACACCTTCCAAGATGTTGAAAGATGGGGAAAGTATATCTTATCTATGTATAATTGTCTGGTGTCATGCCCCGGCCTGACTCCATAGCCAAACCAGACAAAAGCCATGTTAATTCCAAGACCTCAGCTAGGCCTGAAAGCAAGCCTCTGCAGAAGTCTCTGTGTCAGCCAGCGGTCAAGGGCACACGCAGCCTTTCTCTTTCCCAGGCCGATAAGAAGAGCTGGAATGGCAAAGCCTTGTTGCCTCCCCTGTCTCCAGGTGCAGCTACTAATGAGCTGACATACAGTACCTTCCTTCTTTGGGAGGCATGAGAAAGTCAAGCCGGCAAACTGTCCATGGGAACGGGCTGCGTCGATGTCAGCGCCTTCAAGATCAAAGTCTTGGGGGGCCTATTTAAGTCGGGTCCCAGAGATGCGCCGCATCTCGTGTGAACGTTAAGCTTCCTTACCGAGCTCCACGAAACTCAAGCCTGGGCCGTCGGGCCTTCCAGTCATTGTACTCAAGTATTTGCCAAGCCTTTGTTGCCAAGGACTTGTCCTGGATTTTAGCCCGTTGGGGCATCAAGACTATTTCTGCATTTATTGAGCCTTTTACTCTTGGACTATTGTGTTGCAATACTCTGATGCTGGGGGCATCATTGGACTATATTTTATCTCTTTTATTCTTTTCCTTTTATTCTAAATAAAGCATTTAATCACGGCTGGTCTAAAGTGGTTTACTGAGGGATCCTTCAGGTCTAGAGTGCAACATCTGTCTAGTTGTGTATAAAATGGCATTGAATGTTTGCTGCATATGTATGTTCTGTGATCCACCCTGAGTCCCCTTCAGGATGAGAAGGGCGGAATATAAATACTGTAAATAAATAAATATAGTAGATTTCAGACAGGCTTTATTATACTCAATGGTACTCAGTAGGCATGGTTAGGTCCAGTCGGAATCTTCGTATTTTGGATCAAATTCCTTTTTGAAGCAATTTCAAAATGATTTGGGAGCCCAGAAGTATCCTTGCCCTTTCGAAGCCATGGTCGCCATCTTTGTTCTGGAAGTGATTTGGAAAACACCCAGTGTAAAGAATCGCCGCCTACAGCTAGCATATTCACTTGAGGATCTTTTTTTCAATCAAGCTGCCACCATAACAATCTTGGCCACCCGATGCGAGGGGTTTATTTTGAGGCTTGTGTTTTGAAATGATGTCTCAGAGAGATTTGTAAGGAGGAACTTCAACAGTTTATATTTAACAACAGCGTGGAGGTTTCAAAGTATTCAGAGCTTAGTTGGTTACAATAACTTCAGAGAGGTACAGATCTTAAGGTTTCTTATTCCCTAAACACAATGTTTGATTGTATCTCTTCAAACACTAAATCAATAATACAATAGATATTTTGCCTCAATAGGCTTCCTATCTATATATTAGGTTAGCTTCCCAGCCTAACCTTTAAACAGTGGTTCTTATAGGCTTTCTAAGCCTAACTGCCTTTCTGCAGTATCTAAAACCAGCCTTTTCTATTTCCCTCAGAAAAGACAACAGCAACTCTTTAAATTGCTACCAGCTAGTCTAACCGCTCCTGACTGACTCCAGAAATTCAAACTTGGTCCTGCTAAAGCCAGTGTTAGGTTCCGCCTCCTGTTGTCATAGCAACCAAACATCTCAGAGGCTGTGCACTTCAATATTCCCCGTTAACCCTTTGTAGTCTGTTTAGCATATAACAATACAATACAAATGTAATAATACAAACCACACATTTAACCATAAAATAAATACAAAACCTTCAATACATATAGTGACTTCACTACACCCAGTGTTTGGAGGCAAGCAGCAGCTTGCATGTTGGGATGCTTGCCTCCAGCCAATGAGGAAAAACCATGTGGGGAGGGGTGGGGTTTCAGCATGGCAGCCGGGGACGCGAATGGGAAGGGACTAGGCAGCTTGGGTGGGAAAGGTGCCATGCCACCACCTTGCAAGGGAACAACATACCCGGGGAACCTAGTAAAATGCCCCCCTCATGTTTTCCTGAATGGGCTGGAATTTGAAGGAGAAAAGGAAAGGGCAAAAGGAAGAGGGATGGATTCGTGTCAGTTTAAACCAGTGTGGATGGATTCCTTTCCTTTCCCAGAGATTTTAACCAGAGTGGATGGATTTCTTCCCTTTGCTCCCCCCCTCTTCTGGAGTAAAACCACTACTTTCAAAGTAAAGACCACCAAATGAAACAGGAAATAACACTTTTGAAACAATTAACAAAGTATCGGAAATTTTGAAAACTTTGAACTTTTTTTCTGTGAAAATCGGAATTGACTTTAGATCTGAACCACCACAACCCCCTATATTTGAAACTAGTCTTGAACCATTTTTTGGATCAAACAAGCCTAGTAACCAGTGTCTTGGGGGGGGGGGGGGGGGGTAAGTGCTTGATCTTTTAGTATTCGTTTGGTTCATAATTCCTGAAGAAGCTCAGCTACATAGAAGCAGGTTCAGTTTTTAAAAATCATTTCAGGGGAGCTCAGCCTCTCTAGTTTAATCTCTTTAAGGGCTCAAGCATCTACTGTTCCAATATCCATGAGAGAAGAAATACGAGGGCGGGTCAATAAGTCTGTGACTTTTTGAATTTTCCGCCTCTTAACTGAAAGGACAACACTGCTCCTGTTAACAGGCATCTGACAGTTGACTCCTGTCAAAATTTGAACAAGCTGCATCATTTAGTTTGTGTTTGACTACCGTGTGATTTGAAGAGAAAATGGAAAAAAGTGAATTTAATGTGCTCATTAAGCATTATTTTTTGTGAAAAAAACCATCACTCAAACCAAGACTAAGCTTGATATATACTATGGGGACTCTGCACCATCAATTTCAATGGTAAAAGAGTGGTTTTCTGAATTTCATTGTGGCCGTACAAGCATGGAAGATGCCAAACGTTCTGGACGCCCAGTTGAGGTCTCTACACTCGAAACAATTGAAAAAATTCACGATATGGTGTTGGCTGATCGGAGATTGAAAGTGCGAGAGATTGTGGAAGCCATAGGCATCTCACATGGCTCAGTGGTTTCAATTTTAAATGATCACTTGGGTATGAGAAAGCTTTCCGCAAGATGGGTGCTACGTTTCCTCACAATCGACCACAAACGCAATCGTGTGACAATTTCGCAGGAATGTTTGGTGTTGTTCAACCGCAATATGGATGAGTTTTTGCGCCATTTCATAACCATGGACGAAACGTGGATCCACCACAACACATCAGAGACCAAACAGCGGTCAAAACAGTGGGTTTATCGGGGTGAATCGGTTCCAAAGAAGGCCAAGGTGGGTTTGTCAGCCAATAAAGACATGGCGACCATTTTTTGGAATGCATACGGTATAATCCAGAGCTGTCCAACTTCTACCGGCCCAGGGGCCTGAATTCCGGTCACTGATGACCTGGGGGGCCGTAGGGTCTGCCCCGCCCCCGGCTCCGCCCCCTTCCGCCCGCTTATTTTTATTTAATATTACATATATTTAATTCCATCCTCCCCTTTCCCCTTATTTTTATTTAATATTAAATATATTTAATTCCATCCTCCCCTCTCCCCTTATTTTTATTTAATATTAAATATATTTAATTCCATCCTCCCCTCTCCCTGTATTTTATTTATTTTTATTTAATATTAAATATATTTAATTCCATCCTCCCATCTCCCCTTATTTTTATTTAATATTAAATATATTTAATTCCATCCTCCCATCTCCCCTTATTTTATTTAATATTAAATATATTTAATTCCATCCTCCCCCCTCCCTGTATTTTATTTAATATTAAATATATTTAATTCCATCCTCCCCTCTCCCCTTATTTTTATTTAATATTAAATATAAGAACATAAGAACATAAGAAGAGCCATGCTGAATCGGACCTCAGCCCATCTAGTCCAGCATTCTGTATCACACAGTGGCCCACCAGTTGTACACGGGGATCTCGAGCAGAAGGGAGGGCAAAACCCTGACCTGCTCCCGACCCCCCACAACCAGTACCCAGGAAAATCCTGCCTACCTCAACCAACTCCGAGGTGGCACTTGAATGTCCTTTTCAGTAACTACCGATACACTTGGTATCCATGAATCTTTAATTCCATCCTCCCCTCCCCTTTTATTTTAATGTATCCCATCTCCCCTTATTTCATCTTTAAATATATTTAATTTTATATTTAATACATGAGGGGAGATGGGGGGAGGGAATGAGGAGCCCCCTGAGGAGCCCCCTGCTTCGGCCTACCTTTTCCAAACGCGCAGGATCCAGGAGTACCCGGACGACGAGAGAGGCGACGACCGACTGAGTCGAAGAAGGTCCTAATCGCGTCTGTGGGCCTCAGCAATACAGTAGTAGAGTAGCCGAAGAGTACCGCAGGAATACGCAATCCACACGGGATTTCGCTGTCAACGCCGGCGTGATCTCGCGTTGACAGTGAAATCCCGTGTGGATTGCGTATTCTCGCGATACTTGCTCCGAACCCAGAAGTAGGTATTTTTTCATTTTTATTATTTATTTTATTTTCCAATTTTTATTTTTTATTAAAAAGCTTAGGGGGCCAGAGGGAAGGGGCTGGGGGGCCGTATACGGCCCCCAGGCCGCCAGTTGGACAGCCCTGGTATAATCCACATTGACTACCTTCAAAAGGGTAAAACAATCAATGGAGAACATTATGCCAACTTATTGGGTCGATTTAATGAGGATTTGAAAAAAACCTGACCGCATTTGGCCAAGAAAAAAGTTCTTTTCCACCAGGACAATACAAGGGTGCACACATGTGCAGTTGCCATGGCAACAATCCATGAATTGAGATACGAATTGCTCCCTCATCCACCCTATTCTCTGGATTTAGCCCCGAGTGACTATTTCTTGTTTCCAAACCTGAAGAAATGGCTCGGCGGAAAGAGATTTGACTCCAACAATGAAATCATCTCACAAACAAATACCTATTTTGATGACCTCGACAAATCTTATTTTTTGGAAGAGATAAAAAAATTGGAGAAACATTAGACAAAGTGTATAGTGCTCAAAGGAGACTACATAGAAAAATAAAATGATTTTTAAATCCCTGTGTTTTATTCAAAAAGTCACAGACTTATTGACCCACTCTCGTATATAAAGACACTCTTGTGGATTGGGAAGTATGGGAGCTAGTCAACTAAACCCGCCCCCTTTTCAGAGGGCGGGCAGAAGACCAGATACTTAGACGATCCGCCGGTGGGCAATGATCAGGGGCAGGGAATCCCAGTGATCTCGGGTAGGGGTAAATGGGACGGTAGGCGCAGGCCTTATGAGAGAAGGCGACAGAGTCGAAGAAAGACTCGGCCGCCTTCTGACCTGCGAGCTATCCCCAGGCACACAGATGGTGGGCTTCCAAACATCTCCTCTCCGATTCTGGTTCTAGCCAATGCCAGGTCTGTGCGAAACAAAACTGGGACCATCAGAGACTTCCTCCTTGAGCATGATGTAGATCTAGCCTGTGTTACAGAGACCGGGCGGCAGGAGGGAGACGACGTCCTTATACACGCGTTTACATCTCCAGGTTATGTGGCTAGTTACCAGATGCGGACAGGGAGACGGGGGGGGGGGGAGTGGCCATTCTCAGTCGTGACAAATTCAATTCCAGGACAGTCCCGACCGCGAACATCCCGGGAATGGAGTGTGCGGGCCTTGTGTGGGATCTAAGTGAGAGTGTGGCCTTCCTGCTGGCGTACCGTGCACCCGACACGCCGGCAGGGAGTCTACCTAAGCTGCTGGAGGTGGTGTCGGAGTGGGCATTGAGGTTCCCTAAACTTATTGTGTTGGGGGACTTCAATGTCCACGCCGACACCGCCTCCCCTTCACCAGCAGCCATGGACCTGGTGTCCACCATGGAGACACTAGGACTCTCACTCTGTAAGACCGGTCCCACGCATCAGGCCGGGCACACCCTGGATTTGATCTTCGCGGCCGGGGTCCAAGTGACCCTAACCTCTGTAGTCGAGGTTCCATGGTTGGATCACGGTGTCCTGGAAGTCCGTCTTGAGGTGACCTCTCCTCCCGGTAAGGGTGCCGAACCTATTCTGGTTCGCCCGAAGAGACTTATGGAACCCACTCGGTTCCTGAATGCTCTGAGGGAATTGGAGCTCACCAGCGACTCAGTCGATAGGCAAGTGGAATGCTTTCCACAGCCTTAGACGAGATCGCCCCCAGACGCTCTCTCATCCCCCGTAGTAATCGCTCGCCTTGGTTTACCGAGGAGTTACGGGCGATGAAACGGAGGAAGAGACAGTTAGAGGATGTGTGGCAAGATCTCCGTGACGGAGCATCGAGATCGGCTTATAAACAATTTAAGGATGTTTATGAGCGTGCTATCAAGGAAGCCAAAAAGGTCCACTATTCTTTCTTGATAGAGTCGGCTAGTTCACGCCCAGCTCAACTCTTCAAAATAATTCGGTCACTGACAACAATTTCGACTGTCCCAAATGATAGGGGTTTGGCTCCCACAGCTGAGGCATTCCAGAACTATTTTGCCGACAAGATCTCGACTCTCCGCCGGGATATCCCAGCCACTCTTGATACAGTATGTGAACTCGAGACCCCGCCGCTACTCGGCGGGCCCACCTTCACCCGCTTCCAACTGCTGGACGCAGCAGCTGTTGATAAGTTACTCGCTGCAGCTAGACGAACTACCTGCTCCCTTGATCCGTGCCCCTCCTGGCTTGTTAGATCTTGCCGGGAGGGGCTACGAGACCCCCTGGGAAAGATTATCAACAGCTCCCTTGAGCAAGGAGTGTTCCCAGGGGGTTTGAAAGAGGCAATGGTAAGACCGCTGCTGAAGAAGCCGAATTTAGATCCTTCGGCTCCTCCAATTACCGACCTGTGTCTAATTTGCCTTTTTTTAGGCAAGGTAATTGAGAGGGCAGCAGCGGATCAGCTGCAGCGGTACTTAGAAGACACAGCTGGACTTGATCCCTTCCAGTCTGGCTTCCGTATTGGGCATGGGACAGAGACCATGCTTGTCGCCATTACAGACCAACTTTGCCGCCAGCTGGACCAGGGCTGGTCAGCCCTGCTTGTTTTGTTAGATCTAACAGCAGCGTTTGATACCGTAGATCATGTATTGTTAGCCCACCGCCTAGCCGTGACTGGAGTCAGGGGGACTGCCCTTAAATGGGTGGCCTCCTTTCTCCAGGATCAGGGACAGCGTGTGGAGAGGGGAGAGGAGGTCTCCGGGAGGCTCCCATTAAGTTGTGGGGGCCATCCTCTCGCCCTTATTATTTAACATTTACATGCGCCCCCTGGCCCAGCTGGCCCGCGACTTTGGTCTGGAGTGTTATCAGTACGCTGGCCTCTGCGGAAGAAGTTATACAATACTAAGCTGTGTACAAAAATAAATCATTAATTGTTTTACATCAAAACAAACCTCTCTGTGCCAGTGATTTAGAGTCAAGCCTCATTTTAAAGTGTGTTCCTGTCAGAGAAGAACTCATTATTGCCAATAGGCCTTCCCTCACAAAGGGGTTTTCACATACATCTCTCTCATGAAATAGTAGCTGTTTTAAAATAGAGTCTTCTCATCACTCTTTATAAGTCTGGCGGTCAAGAAAAGATAATTGGTGGCAGCGTTTTGGTTTCTTCACAAATTAATGTGGCGGTGGGAAGATAGCCTGCCCTGCCACGTTAAAAGAAAAAGTTAAACGGTGAAAGGACATCTCTTCAAATTGATGTCAGGGGTGAGATTATAAGGGAAGATCCACCCTGCACTGTGGTCAAGCGGTCAGTGGGACCTGGCTTGGCTTTGTCGTTACAAATTGGTGGGCAGTGGTGGGATCCGTAAAAGAGGGTCCACCCTGTCCAGCCGGTTGATTTGAACTGCCTCTTCACACCCGGATTAACCCCTTTTGGCGCCCTAGGCCACACTTCTACCACACACACCCCCCCCCACCTCCTCCTCCTTGCAGCGCTGTGTGCCCTCCTTTCTTGAGTCAAGGAAGGAGGGCCAAGGGACACGAGGAGGAGGAGGAGGAAGGAAGGGAAGCCCTGCCCCCGGGGCTGGCATCGCCCCCGGGGGCGGGGCTTCCCTCTGCCTCCTCCTCTTCGCTACGCGCCCTCCTTTCTTGAGTCAAGGAAGGAGGGCCGAGGGCGCGAGGAGGAGGATGGAAGGGAAGCCCCATCCCCGGCGCCGGCATTGGCCCCGGGGGCAGGGCTTCCCTCCATCTCCTCCTCTTCACGGCCCGCCTCGTGCCCTCCTTCTTTGACAAGGGGGCGGGGGCGATGGTGAGGGGGGGGCGCCATTCCCTCCTCCCTGCCCCCTCGCAGTGCTCTCCCCCCACCCTCCCCCGAGAGAGAGAGAGAGAGAGAGAGAGAGAGAGTTACGTTGCGGTTTTGTCAATGCAACATCGCTTTGTTTCAACATTTTTTTTGGCCTGTGTGAATTGCGC
This sequence comes from Anolis apletophallus, assembly GCA_030556195.1. Lineage (NCBI taxonomy): Eukaryota > Metazoa > Chordata > Lepidosauria > Squamata > Anolidae > Anolis > Anolis apletophallus. The sequence continues at coordinate 71,561,183 of JARBWK010000009.1, read as the reverse complement.
CCTCCTTGGCTTGCGCCCCTAGGCCATGGCCTAGGGTGGCCTTATGGATAATCCGGGCCTGGAACTAGCGTGGTTGGTGGGGACGAGGGAGAGGGCCTTCTCAGTGGCACCCCCCTGCATTTAGAACGCCCTCCCCACAGAGATAGGATAGGCCCCATCTTTATCCTCCTTCCACAGGGACCTGAAGACCTGGTGGTTCCAGCAGACCTTTGAACACGAATAGCTCCAGGCCCTACACTGACCATCAGTTAAGACCCTGCTCTGCACTTTACCCACTCCCCCAGCCCTATTTTACTTCATTGCACTAGCCCTGGCCCAGCCCTCTCAGAGTGTTTAGGCCCACTCTGAAATTCTAGCCATTAGTAGTCCAAATGTTGTCCAATTGAATAGTATTGGAACTGGTTTTAAATGTATATGATTGTTTTAATAGTATTATGTTTATGTTTTATAATGGTTATTCTGTATGTTTTTTTGTGTTGGTAATTGAATGTTTTGCCTGTTGGAAACTGCCCTGAGTCCCCCTCTGGAAGATAGAGTGGTATACAAATGATTTTTTTATTATTGTTATTTTTACTGACACAAAACCACAGTATGTCACAGCAGGTGAGATCTATATGCTGGATTTCGTATCACAAAATCACAAGTAGAACACTTCCCAAGCGACTAGGACTGTGTGATGTATTTTCAATGATGTGTGCAGATCCAAGTAAGGTGGCCTTTTGCAGTTGACAGATCATGATTTTGTGAATGTTTATTGTTTACAAATGCCAGCTGAGATCTTTTGGCACGGCACTGTCGCACACCGGCCGAGAACCAGGGCCCTTTAAATATTCACACAACCACGGCTGGAAATAACAGTCTATTTATTGAAGTAAACAATGTCCAAAAAAATAACAGTAAACATGAAAATAGCCAAGGCAAAAAGCATTTGAGAAAATCCCAGGAAATGTTCCCAAAGCCTCAGGCTAATTAAGTTGTAAGGTCTCTGAATATAATTCCACTAAGAAGCAACAGAACTTAAAACTAGGTTAGTCCCAAAAAAGGCAAGCTCAAAGTTCTGTCATGAATGACCAAAAAATCATGAAATCGGGAGTTCATGGAACTGCTTGCAGTGGAATCGAAAGTTGACCAGGAACCGAATTTCAACCTTTACAGGGCTAATAACAAGTTCTCAGCATTCTAACATTTCCCTCCCTTTTCCCTGGGAAAGTAACAGCTGCGGCTAGAATCAGCAAGCCAGGTGTCTCAATTCCCGCCCACTGGACTCTCAGAAAAACTAAATTCCCTTAACTGCTTTTCCAGAGTTTCATCACCTTGGCCCTGCGCTGAAAATCATACAGATCCCTGCACACCACCACAACCCACAACCCACAACCCCGGAAGCCACAGGCCCAACAGGCACCCAGTGTGCCAATGACCACTGGGACCACCTATACTAGTTTATGCCAGAGCCTTTGTACTTTGATTTTGAGGTCTTCATAATGGCTGTGTTTTTCTTATTGTTTTTCCTTAATGCGACTGTCTCCTGGTATGGCCACATCAATAATCCAACCCCCACCCCAAATTGTGATGTCTGGTATATTGTGTTCCAAAACTTTGTCAGTCTGGATTCAAAAGTCCCACAGTATTTTTGAGTATTCGTTTTCCACAACCTTTGCAGGTTTATGAACCCACCAATTCTTTACTGCTGGCAGGTGGTACTTGTGACATAAGTTCCAGTGAATCATTTGTTGTTGTTGTTGTTATTCACATTAAGGATTTACATCTCCCTCCCTCCTCCTCCTTGCTGTCTTCCATTTCAATTTGCCTAACAACATAGCCATGTAATGCATTTCTTCCTATCTCAGTTTCTCTTCCCTTGAGGGAGCAAACCTTTCCGTTTTATCAAATTTGACAGAAGGAGAAGTTTCTCCTCAGCAAATTCTAACAAATTAAAATGATCTAATGTGAAAGAACATTTTTCCAATGAGTCAGGGGACACCACTAGAAAAGATAATGAACGAGCAACTCAATGAATTAATTAACAAGTTATTTCCAAACTCTAGAAAGATGTGTACAAACATCACTAGAGTTCTTTAAAGCTCACGAATACAATCCGTGCAGAACTGACCTTTGGTTGAATCACTGAATACAAGAGTGAGGTTTATGGACTTTCCCTCAAGATGGCTTACTCCAAATTGCCGAAGCTATATTTATTACATTATTAATTTGAATGACTTTAGAGTAACCTCTTATATCAACTTTATTATTATTTCAAGTCATTACAAGTAGCTGATGCCATATTGTATAAAAGGTCTAATGATTTTCTCCTTCCATTTATGGAAGCCTGGACACTATCTATTTGATACAGTAACATCCATTTTATTATATGTTTAAACTTTGGCTCTTCTATATATCTTGTTTTATAAAATAACATGGATATTGAACAAATCCTTATTCTCTGAATGATACATGGCATAAGACCTGCACTTCCAGAATTGAAACAAAGACTTTGAATAGTTCAGTGATTTTCTGTGTACTATCCTGAAACCTCCTCTCCATTGGCGCCCCCTTGTCACGGGGGAGAGGCTTGCATACCCTAATAAAGTTGTGAGCTATGCTGGTGGTGGCATAGCCACCGGTAGGGCCTCCCATGCCAGACAGGTCACAACCGAAGGGTCTGACAAAGGGCGTCAAAGGGCAGGATGGGCTCTCTAGCTTTTTGGCAACCATCCTAAGAGAAGGAAAACTCTAATTTCAAACCCGGGCAGATGGTGCTCGTCTAACCCTGTAAGGTCAACCATCTAGAGAAGGAAACTCAAATCAAACCTATGACCTGAGGACCTCATTGCCACCATCCTAAACTTGCTAGGCCCCAGCAGACGAACCTTTGGTTTAAAGGGTGAGGCCAGTTCTGTGCACGCTGCGTTCCACCAGAAAAATCCATTGCACAGGCTTGAAGGACACATCCAACCTCCTAAGTCATCAACACGCTTGTAAAAAGCATGGGATGATTCCTCCCTAAGAATCTTCGCTCGCGAAGTAATGCCAGAGAGATCCTGAAACCTACACATTACAGCTGAAATCCTACATGACATCTCATAGTGTAATACATGGGTCCCAAACCCAAGGCTCGCAGGCCAGATGTGGCTCTCCAAGGTCATTGACCCTTAAACTTAGGGTTGTCCTAAGTCTGAAATGACTTGAAAACAACAACAAGTTAATTAGACTTGACTATCACATCAGCCAAATGCAGCCCCACAGTTCCCATTGAAATATTGGTAAGTTAGTGCTGGTTAAAATAGTTCTTCATTTAGGCCCTTCTGTACAAGTTCACATTTTTCTTATTTCACACATCTAGAATTTTCACCCGAGTTGAGATTTGATGATCTGTAATTAAGAGACAACAAGAGTCTATAACCTCCCAGTACATTATGTTCACTTGCTATTTTCTATCCATTTCCCCATGATAATTATTTAGATTTCCTCTAATACCAATTTAAGACCAGTTCTATATTATGTTCTTTCTTACAATATTCCTGAACTGGCTTCCAAACATCTTTTTCTTCAGGGGCTCTATCCTCCTTTCTCTCTTTTAGGGCTTCGGTGAGCCATTCCATTTCGATGGTGTCAATGACCCTTAAAATCCACTCCTCTCTTGACGGGAGCTCTTCCGCTTTCCAATATTTGACATATAACAATTTTGCTGCCGTTGTTAATAACACCAGTATCTTTCTCTCGTTAGCACTTAAATTGAGATCCTGATCCACTATGCCAAGCAGAAATAGGTCTGGTTTCCTTTCAATTTGTTTTTTAAGAATTTTCTCTAATTCCTTTTCAATCATTTTCCAGTATTTTTTTTTTTTTGGAAGAATGTTCCATGTTTTTTTACTACACGTCCATCCAGAGATGGAAGAATGTTCCATGTTTTTTATAGTTGCAATGCCAGCAATTTATTCTGGTATTTTTATACATTTCTGGACCACTCCTTCAATCTTGTCTGGTTTCTATTTTCGTAATATATGTGCCATCTATGTATTCTTTCCATCATCTTAAACCAATTTTCCCTGTAATTATAGCATGTTAAAATATTTGTATACCTGGATTTTTTCCATATGTTATTCCAGACCTCTGGTTTGATCTTATAACCAACATTTCTGGACCACTCCTTCATATAACTTTTGGGTTTATTTTCCTCCAGATTTAATAGTCTGTTATTATCGAGCTTGCACCAATCCCTGACCCAGGCGAGGCAGTTCACTTCAAAGTATAATCTTAGGTTGGGGACGCCCAGTCCTCCTTTGTCTTTGGGTCTTGTAATTGTTTTAGTCTGACTCTGGGCTTTTTCCCGCCCCAGATAAATTTTGAGATGTCTCTCATCCAGGGAGTAAATTGGGAATCCTTCTTGATTATGGGGAGTGCTGCAAATAAGAAGTTTATTTTTGGGAGGGACATCATCTTGACCGTGGCTATTCTGCCGAGAAAAGATAGATTCAATTTTGCCCACTTTTCCAGTTCTTTGGACACCTCCTTCCATTTATTTTCATAATTATTTTTATATAGTTGGGAGTTTTTGGTAGTGAGATGAATCCCGAGGTATTTCACCTTCTTGGTTAGCCTAAATCGAATGCTTGCTGAATGTCTTGCTGATCATACACCTTCAATGCACTGCTGTTATCTAAGCTTTGTCTTTTTTTGTAATATACTGGGACCATCCTTGATGGACCGCAGTATCTTGTTTGTTTTATTCCGCACACTCTGTGCAACTCTGTTTCTAACTTTTAAATGTTCTGAAAACTTAATAAAGATTTATTTTTTTAAAAAATAGTTCTTCATTTTAAATATTGCAATGTTCTTTCTTTCTCTCTCTCTTTTTTGCACTACAAATAAGATACGTATATGCAATGTACATAGCAATTCGTTTGTGTTTTTTTTCCTTCAAATTATAGCCTGGCTCTTCGAGAGTCTGAAGGACCATGAAGTGTTTACAAAAGTTGAGGAACTGTGATGTAATATATCCATCCTCTCAACATCCCCTAGTTAATAGCTATGTGGAGCTTCTTTACATGGCTATTACATGATTGATGAATAGTGGGAGGACCAGAGAAGCATCTGGCTGTATCTCCATAGCCAGACACAGAATGGACACGCTATCCATTGGCATTCACTGGGGCCTGCTGGAGGTTTTAGCAGATGATGTGATAATTTTGCATCTGGCTATAGCAGTGGTTCTCACCCTATGGGGCACCAGGTGTTTTGGCTTACAACTCCCAGAAATACCAGCCAGTTTACCAGCTGTTAGGATTTCTTGGAGATGAAGGCCAAAACATATAGGAACCTACATGTTGAGAAACACTGGACTCCCACTAGCCACAGAAAGGACATGGGGCTTTGATTGCTAAATGGCAAGTCCAGGATGCTCATGATTTTTTTTATTCTTGTAGAAGAAAGCACCAAGCCCACAATGACAAAAAACCATGTAAACATAAGGTGAACTTCTACTTTTGTATGCCAAAAACATGACGGCAGCTATAGGTATTAAAAAGATGTTTATTTTCCACTATTTTTCTGTCTTCAGGGTCAAGAAAGGCGGGGTAGAAATGAAGTAAATAATTTCTTTTTATGAGCATGAATGAAGTATTTGCAGTAACTGTCTAACATACTACTTGTATTTATGTACAGTAAGATCATAAATAGTCACTGGGGTACGATGTAAGAGAAGACCACAATAACCTTCCAGTTTACCACACATTACATTTTATAACAGATAAAAATGAGAACACCATATATATGGAGAAACTGAGGTTGTAGACAAATAACTTTGTTGTTGCTTCTGTCCCCAGTGCATCAGAATCTTTTGCTTTCCATTTCTATGCCCTTATCTTCTTTATTCAGGTCCACCCATGAGAGATACCGGCTTTTAAAAAAACTGCATTTCAACATTGTTAAAAAGAAAACCTCATTCATTAACAATTATACCTTTCAATTTCATAGAAATTGAGCATTAGTATTTCTCCAAGGTATTTTCTTTTTCTTTTCTCACTAAGCACCAGAACTACAAATCAAAATAAACTTTCAGTATGTTCTTAATGGTTGCTAAAGGTGCAATCCCTGCAATACCTCCCTGGGCTTTGAGAAAATTGATTTTCTGTGGTTAGGTTAAACTGGAGACCGAAATTCCATTTTAATGTCCTCTCTGTCCTTGAAAGAACATGGTTCTTATCTCTCATATTTGGGACAGTCACACTTAAAGATCTAAAACAATGGCATATTGGTAGAAACTCTCAATGTGTTGTGGTCACATATCTCTTGCCTTCCATCTGGCTTCTGACATGGGGAACATTTAGACCACAGGTCCCTAAACTAAGGTCCGCAGGCCGGATGTGCCTCTCCAAGGTCATTTACTTGGCCCCTGTCCTAATTTTTAGATTTAGGGTCTCCCTAAGTCTGAAACAACTCAAAGGCACACAAGAACAACAATCTTAATTAACTTGACAATCTCATCAGCCAAAAGCGGGCCTACACTTCCCTTTGAAATACTGGTAAGTTTATGTTGGTTTAAATTGTTCTTCGTTTTAAATATTGTATTGTCCTTTCATGTGTTTTTGCACTACAAATAAGATATGTGCAGTGTGCATAGAAATTTGTTCATATTATAGTCTGGATTCCCAACAATCTGAAGGACTGAAAACTGGCCCTCTACTTTAAAAGTTTAAGGACTCCCGATTTAGACCAATGCTGGTGTTGTTGTTTTTGCTTCTGGCTTTCTCAGCTGTTCAGAAAGAACAGTTCAGAAATAACAGAATGGATTTCCCCCTCTCTTTACCCATTTTCTAATAAATAGAGTGAACAGGTTAGGCCAGCAACTACCAAGAAGTGTGACTTTGGCCAGCGGGAGAAGCATTCATAGATTGTTTGTGAGGCACACTGGGACACGTTGAAGGCCCAAACATTGTGGGAGCTGCCCCACTCCAACTCCAAAGGCAGATAAACATTTGTCTAAAATTAGATGCACGATAATCTCTTTAAGGACTACCATGCTTGAAAACTGATAACTGATAACTGGCAAATAGAGAAAACATGGAGGCAGTGACAGAATTTGTATTTCTAGGCACAAAGATTACTGTAGACACAGACTGCAGACAAGAAATCAGAAGACATTTACTTCTTGGGTGGAGAGCAATGATCAAGCTCGATAAAATAGTGAAGGGTAGAGACATCACACTAGCAATGAAGCTCTGCATAGTTAAAGCAATGGTATTCCCCATAGTAACCTATGGATGCGAGAGCTGGACCATAAGGAAGGCTGAGCAAAGGAAGATGGACACTTTTGAACTGTGGTGTGGCAGGAACATTCTGAAAGTGCCTTGGACCGCAAGAAGATCAAATCAGTCCACCCTCCAGGACATAAAGCCCAGTTGCTCATTGGAGGGAAGGATATTAGAGGCAAAGATGAAGTACTTTGGCCACATCATGAGAAGACAGGAAGGCTTGGAGAAGATAATGATATTAGGGAAAATGGAAGGAAAAGGGAAGAGGAGCCGACCAAGGGTAAGATGAATGAATGTTGTCCTTGAAGTGACTGGCTTGACCTTAAAGGACCTGGCGGTGGCAACTGCCAACAGGGAGCTCTGGCATGGGCTGGTCCATGAGGTCACAAAGTATTGGAAGCAACTGAACAAATAATAAAAAAAAGCTTGAAAAATGTACTCCGCTCTGGACTTATTGCTTTAGTTTAGGGACCTGTGGTTGCTTTGGACTTATTTGTATTTGTGTATGTGCAAGTTGTACACTTCTGTTGAAAATATCAATACAGATATTAATTTGAAATCCATTAAATAAGCAAATAGCTTTTGGATATTTGCAATGTTTTCTTAATCTTAAAAAATATTGCCAGTTTACAGGAAAAGAGGAAAATCAATATACTGTTCCCTTGCTACTTCGTGGTTCACTTATTGCAGACTCGCTGTTTTGCGGATTTTTTTAAAAAAAATATTTAAAATATATATCATGATATTTTTACTGTTTTGTGTGGTTTTGCCATAGCTGCTCTCCAAGGCGTTTTCCCTTCTCAGTCCTCCCTCCCTCCAGCCTTGAAGGGCCTTTCCTCCACTTTATTTTAAGTTTACAAAGACTTTAAATAGTGTACAACCACTAAAGTAATGTATAAATATTTAAATAAATAAAGCATCCTTACATCGTGCTTCCTATAGCTAGCAAAGTCAGAGTTCCAAAGTCAAGTCGGATAGTGAGGGATACAAACTGAAGTCCAAGTCCATAAACCAAGCCAGGAAGTCACTCCAGGACTCAAAGCCAATGATTCAGGACACAGCACGTAAAAGCCCACATTATTTACACACAGAGCAACTGTGAGAGGAAGAAAATCCTGCCATGCCTTCTAAACTCCAAATGCTAAAGAGGCAGCCCATTCTTGGATAAAGATTTTTTTTGGACAGAAATCTTTGGGGGGGCCTAAGAAACCCCAGAGTCATGATCTTGCCATGTTTGGAGGCTCAGGGTCTATAGGGGGAATAAGAGCTTATGGGTTTAAAGCACATGGTACGAGATTGTCCCAGATAGAAGCACCATATCATGTGTTGCCTTAGGTTAAAAACGATGTGTTTTCAAGGTCAATGGGATCCTTACCAAATTCAACAGGTTCAAAGCACATGATAGATTGTCCCAGACAGAAGCACCATTTCACGTGTTTAGGTTAAAAACAAAGTGTTTTCAAGAACACAGAAGAATACAGTTTCTCAAATGCGGTTGGTGGGGATGAGAGAGAGGGCCTTCTCGGTGGTGGCTCCCCGTCTGTGGAATGCGCTTCTGAGCGACATACAATCAACCCCATCCCTCCTGGCATTCAGAAAAAAAGTGAAATCATGGCTGTGGTCCCAGGCGTTTGCACATTAGCACAATGCAGCACTTTGGAGTGGAACTGTAATGGCAAGTTGATGGATATGTCTCAATACTTATGTCCTGGACGAAGTACTGTTTTTGACTGAAGTGTATATGTATTATGTTTTAATGTTAATGGTACCTTATGCTGAATGTTATGGTTTCATATTGTATTTATTGTGTATCGGCATCGAATCGTTGCCTTTTTGTTATGCCGCTCTGAGTCTCCCTTCAGGGGTAGAGAAGAGCGGGGTAGAAATGATGGAAATAAATAAATAAATAAATAAATAATGGCTGCCAATGGGATCCTTACTAAACTCAACAGTTCTGTCCCTGGTCCCTGCAGTAAATTTAGACCACTCTTCCACGGCAACCAGATACAGTGGAAAGATTCAACGAATTCACAACTAGAAAAGAGAAGGAAGAAGCAACTAATTCAAAATTAGCAAGCAATTGTTTATTCATATCAGCAACATATAAATTTTGGGTAAAAAAAATGCTATTCCTATCCTGCTTTACCTTTTCCTATCAATTCATTGCCAAACTGATATTTTCTACTGGCATATCTGCCTCCAATTATTATTATTGTTCTCTAGTGTTTTCGGCAAAGAAAATAAATCTATCTTCTGCTTTTAAAAATAACTGAATTTAGGTTGTGCCCTGGGGGATATGGTTTGAAAAATGTAAATTAGTTTATATGACCTTCACGTTATTTTAACAATGTTCTTATTGATGATGTTTTCGTAAAGTGCACCACTGTGATTCTCCTTGTGTAGTTCACGGAAAGCTGCAGCGCAGCATAACATTCTTCTAAAACAGAAGTCTGGAGTGGTGCAGAACTCCAGATGTGACTGAATAGCAACTCATTGTTTGCTATGCCACTTAGAGCTGTTATCTGACTGGACATAAATCCTCGAGGTCTGTATGTCCCTCTCTAATGTTACAAAACTAAAATCAATGTGTATTAATTGTTAGAGTGAAACTTGCTATTCAGGTTCTGAATCTAAATGCCGTGAAGTGTTGTGAAGATCAATACAGAATATTCAAGCCAAAAGCCAACAAACTCCCGGTTGGGATGGTTGTCAGGGATCATGCATTCCAAATAATGAGAAAACAATTCTGAACCAAAAACAATTGCACTGGGAGGCAGCAGGCAAAACTGCATCTTCATGAGCTGATTATCCCTTGTCAAATTATTCATTTCTACAGTGCCTCCAGCACTCACATTTCTTTAGAGTTGTTCTGTTCTGTTATCTTAAAACCACAAAGAGCCTGTGAGATGGATAGATCAGCTTCTCGGAGGCAGTTTAGGGAGTCAGACATTTCTGTAGAGCCAAACTAGCTTAACTACAAGAGAAGGCTCCTCTGTCTGAAGCAGTCACATTAAAAACAAAACGAACAAGTCTGTGAAATTGAAAAATAACACAAAGTTTGAATAGATAGGAAAACTTTCCCCAATTGTTATAAGGGATCTCTATCACATCATATTTCTCAATTAATATCAGAGACTCAATCCACAGTGTCCCTTGCATTGTATATGTGTGAAAAGGGATACTATGGTATTTCATTCTGATGCTTTTAGAATGCAAATATCTGATATGCAGGATGTGTTTCCATTCACTGGACCAAATTTGGCACAAATACCTGATATGCATAAATTTGAATACTGGTGAGATGGGGTGTGTGTGTGTGTGTGTGTGTGTGATTTTGTCATTTGGATGTGGTAGTTGCTGGGATTTATAATTAATGTACAATCAAAGAGCATTCTGAACTCCACCAATGATGGAATTGAACCAATCTTGGCACACAGAACTCCCATGACCAACAGAAAATACTGGAAGGGTCTGTTGGGCATTGAACTTGAGTTTTGGAGTTGTAGTTCACCTATATCCAGAAAACACTTTGGACTCAAACAATGATATAGAGCTGGACCAAACTTGCCACAAATACTCAATATGTCCAAATGTGAATACTGGTGGAGTTTGGGGAAAACAGACCTTGATATTTGAGAGTTGTAGTTGCTGGGATTTATAGTTCACCTACAATCAAAGAGCATTCTGAACCTCACCAACAATAGAATTGGGCCAAACTTCCCACATAGAACTCCCATGACCAACAGAAAATAGTGTGTTTACTGGTGGTCTTTGGCAACCCCTCTGACACCCCCTCGTGACCCCTCAGGGGTCCTGACCCCCCCAGGTTGTGAAACACTGCTCTAGGCAATATAGCCCATAGTTGTTACATTTCTTGCACAAAGCTTGGATAATTAATTGTTTGGCTACATTTCTCAGAATCCCTCAGCCAACACAAACTCTGGCTATTTGTCATGTTGGTGACTTGACTCTGGGAGCTATCACCCTCCAAAGTAACTTTTCTAAGTTATGTCCAGACTATACCACAGATAGCTTACCCCACACATTTCAACTGCAGTTGCTCAAAGCTGTCTTTTTATGACTATCAAGTGTCACTTAGTTGTGAGAAACCTTATGGGACATGCAGTCTGGTAACTAGAATTAAGTCATAGGCACAATGTAAACATGGTCAGTGTCCATGTTCGGTGGTGGGTGTTGTAATTCAAGCAATTTGGAAGATACTAGCCTGGGGAAAGCTTTTATCAGAAACCAGAAAGTGGTGACATTTACATTGCCCTAGTTCAGGCGTCAGTACTGTACTATATAGCACTTTTCACATTTAGTTCTGAAACCTCATTTTCCAAGTTGCAAATAAAATATTTGGCTAAGATCCGAGTTGATATTTATCAGGTTGTAATAAGTGTTGCCTTTAAAATTATGGAGGCTTTCTCACAAACCTGACCAGCCATGAAGATCAATGTCCAAGGACCCAATTTGTAATATATCTACCACAGATAACTAGTGGAGAAAACTACTTTTTGATGATAGACTTGTAGTTGTGGAACTTACTCCTAGAAATGTATGAGATGGTTTAAGACTGCCAAAACATTTCTGTTTTACACTGTATTTCAAATCAGTGGATTAATTGGGATTGTTCATTTTTAAGGGTAAGAAATGAGGTTTAAGCTGAATGTATTAAGTATCATCCTGGAATTTTTATACCATCTTGTGAAGATATTTATTGTAGGCTCTGAAAGGAGGTCTAGCATTTTTTTAGATATGTAAAATAACAGATGTCCCATATGACTAAGTTTTGGCTATTGTACAAATTTCTACAGATGGTCCTGATAATGTGAATAACGAGGAAATCCAAAACATGAAAAATATTTTGGAAAATCCTTACATAAGAATGTTTCGTTTGTCCTTAAAGAACCAGGAAAAGCCTGACATTTAAGACTTTTCAAGGTAGGAATCAACTTGTCTTCAGGACTTGTTTTGACTAGGAAATATTGGTTGGCATCTTGTTGGGAATTCACAATATAGAAAACCAACTTATGATGCCACAGTTCAGAAGTGCTGGTTTGTTTAACTCTTGTACTCCTAGGAGGGGAGCATTGCCGTATTTACTCCCCTCCTAGGATTGTTGCATAAGCAGATAAGCAATGTGGCTGTTGTGCAATGGTCATAATGCACAACAGTATGGTATTTGGTGGGACAGGTTAAGTTATCCTTCTGCGCAACTCCCTACACAGTCATGGGCACTAAGAATCTATAACAAAGAATAGTGACAATTCAAGGGTGCCCTTTGTAAATTTGGGGAAAGTCCCCCCACTTTTTGTTGTGTTTTGTTGTACAGTACGAGATTGCATTGCACAATGGTACATCCTTCATGGTGACTTGTTGAGCATTGTTGAACATTTCTAATATGGTCATATATATTGTTTATATACTGAGTTTATTATGAATCCTGCAGTCAAGTTTCATAGAATCTCGGTTTTTCAAACACGAAGGCAATATTATAAATCTCCATCAATCTGATCTAATACATATTGTTCTTTGAAACATTCGAGGTCACCTTGCCTCAACCAGGCTTATTCCAGATGTTTTGGACAAGAGTAAAATTGAAATCAGTTCATCAATCATAGTGAATGTTCAGGAATGATTAAAAGCATAGTCCAAAATACCTGGAGGAACAATGATGGTGGAAAGCTGCTTTATTCTAAACCAAATATTGGAAAAGGCAATTTCTTGTTTCATACTTTCAGAGTTCATATAGGCATGCTGGAATAGGGTTCCTGGGAACTAAATAACTTTCAAAAGTGCAGCCTGGACAATGTCTTGTTACAGTTTCTTCTAAAGCAGGGGTCGGGAACCGTTTTGAGCCATGAAAGCAAAATATTTGGAAATTTATTTCAGTGAGAGCCATATAGTATCTATATATACAAAGGAAGAGTCGTCATGGAAAGACCGTCCCAAACAGAGAAACCTTACAACGCAGAGACACCAAACTTGCCAACAGAAATAGGCCTCAGACAAGGTACGTTTGTAGCAAAGAAACTTCCCCCCCAAAACCTAAAAGGCCCCAAAACAACGAGTTAAAAACTACATTTCCCAGCATCCTCCGGGGCTGCCAACGACTCTCCCAGCCTCTACATTCTGCGGATTTGCATAACTCCTGTACTGGCCAGCCAACATGAACATTCCGACCCATAATAAACTGTCAGAGGAGGATAAGGCAAAGGGCTGAGGCACAAAATTTACACCCCTACAAATCACAGACCACGCCCAAAATTGACAGTAAGGCTTCATTAACTTAATTTCCCTGACTAGGCCTCACTTAATGGATTGCTGTTTACGCTCTGAATTGACAGCAAGGCTTCATTAACTTGATTCTCCCGACTAGCCCTCAGCTCATTGGACATTGTGTATGGCCTGAATTGACAGTAAGGCTTCATTAACTTGCTGTTCTTGACTAGGCCTCAGCTCATGGGACACTGTGTATGGCCTGAATTTACAGTAACCTACCTTGGCACACAGAGCCCCTATGACCCACGCTACATTATACTACAGTTTGGAGGAGGGTGGACCATGGATTATGGGACTTGAAGTACCTCTGTGGATAATGGGATTTGTAGTACTTCAAAACCCATCATTCCCCACAGACCACTGTGTCCAAGAACCAAGACCGATAAAGACCAAGCTTGGCAAACAATGCACCCCATGACCCACACTCCATCCGACTGCAGATTTGAGGAGGACACACCATGGATAATGGGATTTCAAGTACCTCCACTCACTTCCAAAGTACCCCACCCACACACGCATCAACCTCTACATCAACACAGCAGACGGAAAGACAAAAAACATTGCATATCCATAAGCTATGCAGAATGCCAGCAACACCACACAACAACAACTCCACAGGACTTCAACATCCCACCCACCAAAACAACACAGAACAACACAGCCATGACCCCAACAACAACAACTTACATACTCAGACTTCCTCGCATCTCCAAAATAGGGCACAGCAACGCGTGCTGGGTACAGCCAGTATATAATATATTTTAAGGCTGAATTCAACTAAATGTGAGTATATACGTACATACTATGAGAAAAGGATTCCCCCGGCAGAATGATGGGACACTTCAGACCTGGCTCTGCAAAAAGCATGCTCAGGACTCTGGGAAGGAAGAGAAGACGGAAGAAAGGGGGAAAGAAAGAAAGAAAGACAGAGGAAATAAAGAACGAAGTATGGAAAAGGAAGAAAAGCAGGAGAGAGACAAGGACAGGAAAAGAAAGAAGGAAATGGGAAGGGAGGAAAGGAAAGAGTGAGGAAAAGAAAGGAAAGGGAGTGAGGAAAAAGTAAAATAATGAAGGGAAAAGAAGAAAAGAAAGAAGGGGAGAGAGAGAGTTAAGTGAAAAGAAAGGAAGGAGAAGGAAAGGAAGACTTGGGGGAAAAGAATAGAAGAGGAAGTAAGGAAGAGGGAGGGAGAATGGAGGAAAGAAGGAAGGGGAGAGAGGGAGGGAAAAGGAAGGAGAGAAGGAAAGGGTGAAGGGGAGAAAGAAAGTAAGAGGAAGGAAGGAAGAGGGAGAATGGAGGAAAGAAGGAAGGGGAGAGAGGGAGGGAAAAGGAAGGAGAGAAAGAGAAGGAAAGGGTGAAGGGGAGAAAGGAAGGAAGGAAGAGGAAGGAAGGAGGGTGGAGGAAAGAAAGAAGAATAGAGAGGGAGGGGAAAGGAAGGAGAGAAGGAGAAGGAAAGGGTGAAGGGGAGAAAGAAAGGAAGGAAGAGGAAGGAAGGAAGAGGGAGAATGGAGGAAAGAAGGAAGGGGAGAGAGGGAGTGAAAAGGAAGGCGAGAAGAAAAATGGAAGAGGAAGGAAGGAACGAAGAGGGAGGGAGGAAAGAAGGTAGGGAGCAAGGGAGGAAGAAGAATGAAAGAAAAAGAGAGGGAAAAAGAAAGGAAGAGGAAGGAAAGAAGAAAGAAAGGGGAAGGAGGGCGCGGACCCAAGGCAGACCTTGGTGTCAACGTTGGTGAGGCAGTCCCTCCGGAAGATGTCGAAGAGGCAGTGGCTCTTGAGCTGACTGACGATGAGGGCGATGAGCTGGGTGCCCCCCGGGGGCAGCGAGGCCGGGTCCACTGCGCCATGGCCAGGCCCACCTCCACTGCCTCCCCCGAGGCTCGTGGCGGAGGACGAAGAGGAAGATGAGGATGAGGCGCCGCCGCCAGGCTCCGCCATCCCCAGCAAAGAGGGTGCAGGGCCTCGAGAGCAGCGAGGGATGAGGAAGAGGCGGTGATGGCGGTGCGGAAGCGGCGGTTGCAGGGCATTTGTGTCATGCCTCCCCGCTGCATGCTGGGAAAGCAGAGGCCCAGACTGCTCTGGAGAGCCAGATGCAATCATGAAAAGAGCCACATCTTTTTGCATAGTACAAAAGTTGGCCCATGAAACCAAACAGAAACACACTATATATGGCTGAGGATAATTACATGACAGGATACATAGTCATGTTGCTAAACCAGCAGTTCTTAAATTAGAACCCATAGATTTCTAAAGAGATCAATAAGTGAACTTGAGAGAAATCCATGGACTTGATTTTAAAAACTTCTCATTAATATGAAAAATGTCCCCCATTTTTCTGGGGAAAGGAGTTTTTATTATATCTTTAAAGGTATCAAAGACAGACAGACACAGAAAGAAAGAGAGGGAGGGAGAGAATTGTGATGCTGGCCTCGTTGTTAATGGAAAGTTTATGACATCTAGCTTAACATTTGAGTTTTTTTCCAAACGTAGTAGCAAAAGGACTATCTCTAGCAGTTGTTCTTTGAAGGCATTAAAAAAATGATAAGGTATGAAAGAAAAAGTGATATGTGTATCAAACCTTCCCTACTATTGCTTTGATTGCAATCAGAACCACTTCATTGTTGGAAATTACAGTAAAACACGTTTTTAAATAACTTTCAATGCTTTAAAATTGCATTTCTGAAATTGGCTTTTAAGCTTTTGTGCTGTATGTCAGTTGCAAATATCCAACAGAACTCGCAAATTGAGACAAATTTGGAGATAACCACAATGGTGCCAACAAGAGGGCACAAATTGTACTAAACCATCTTATCTCCCAGTTTTTCTTAAATAGCAGTATTTCATATCTGACTCGAATTTCATGTCTCAACATATACAGTTTGGATGGAAAATACATACTATCCCTTACTCAATAAAGCTCATCTCTGAAATCCCCACTTTAAGTATCCTAATTTTAGAAAATATATCTTCATTTTAGCAAGAGTATGCAAAAAATTGTTGAAATACTATCATTACAAATGACCATAATTCAAGGAAATCTTTTAGGCATTTCAAGGCAATTATAATACCATTATCCAAATCCACAGACGGGAACATTCTCTTATTGTCTAGTAGAATGCTAAAAGTGGAAAAAATGATTTGGAAATTGAAAATGTATACAAAGTAAAGTACCAAGGAAGTCAAATAACATTATGGTCACCATCCTGTGCACGAGCTGTTGTGAGGCTTATAGCTGGGCAAGCTTGAGATGAGCCAACCAATCGTAGCCTTTGGAATAGTTTTGGGATGGGGCTACAGAAGGAAATTATATACGTAAATCTAGAGGTATGTTGATAAAGCATTTGTTGCACTCCAGGATTGGAAACACCTATGACCACTACACCACACAACAGTCCAGGAATATATTTATTTAGTTAGTTAGTTAGTTAGTTAGTTATTTACTTTATTTCTATTCCGCCCTTCTCACCCCGCAGGGGAATCAGGGCGGATTACAATGTACACATTACATTTAGACACACAAACACACAAGACAGACAGAGGCAATTTAACATCTGGCCACCAGGGGGAGCTGTCGCACTCCTTCATTCCTCAGTGTGTTTTCTGGAGATCTTTTTTATGGCCTCGTAAATCAGTTAAATTTAGCCTCCTCACTAAGTGGTACCTTAATTTCCTACTTGGCAGAATCAAACTCACTTCTGTATGCAGATGATATGATCCTACTCTCCTACACCCAAATAGGGATGAGGAGATTATTAAGAAAACTTAGTGACTACTGCCTTAGAAATGCACTAAAGATAAACAAAACCAAATCAAAAATGATGATCTTTGGTAAACGCCCCTCCAAAATGAAATGGAAAATAGAAGGCGAACAATTAGAACAAGTTAGATCCTTCACTTACCTAGGATTAGACTTTGCAGAAAATGGTCTATGGCATAATCATTTCCACAGGTGTTCAACTAAAGCCAAGGGCAGAACGAGCTTACTCTTAAAGCTGCTGAATCAACGGCAACCGGGCTCCCTCGTTCCCCTTCTGAAAGTTTACAATCATAAAATCTCCCCGCTGCTTCTTTATGGTTCTGAAATCTGGGGTGCAAATGATACTCCCCTCCTGGATAAGGCCCAAGCTCAACATCTGAAGTGGTTTTTAGGGGTCGATAGAAGCTCCCCGGCAGCGGCAGTTAGGGGGGAGTTGGTATTGTTCTCTATTAGCAAAAAATCTAAGATCAGAGCCTTTAACTACTGGCTCAAGGTCTTGGAGATGGAGGCGTCTCGCCTCCCAAAATTATGTTTGCTGGAACAATCTAGCAGTTCTTATAAATCGGGGGCTGACCATTTGTTTGATTACATCAGAAGGTGTGGCATTCAGGTAATATTCCCAGTCCACCTATCTGGTCAAGTGTTAAGTAAGCACTTCAAAGAAGTGCGTCAACGAATTAATGACATTGCGGCCCAAACCGATATAGACTCTTTGGGTTCTACTGTTTCCCTGAGATGGTTGAGTGGTTTTAAGAAATCCTTCCAATTAACCACTTACTTACAGCAAGGAAGGTTACACCACCTAAGGAAAATTTTCACTAGAGCCAGGTTTGAGCAATTAGATTCAATTGTGAGATATGGGAGGTTCAAGAAAATT
Organism: Anolis apletophallus; assembly: GCA_030556195.1. NCBI lineage: Eukaryota > Metazoa > Chordata > Lepidosauria > Squamata > Anolidae > Anolis > Anolis apletophallus. The sequence goes on along the minus strand of JARBWK010000009.1, from coordinate 71,543,022 downwards.
CCCTATGAAGAGCGTATCTGTATTTGTGGTGCCCCTGAGATCGAAGATCTAACTCAGTGGTTCTCAACCTGGGGGTCCCCAGATGTTTTGGCCTACAACTCCCAGAATTCCGAGCCAGTTTACCAGCTGTTAGGGTTTCTGGGAGTTGTAGGCCAAAACATCTGGGGACCCCCAGGTTGAGAACCACTGATCTAACTCATCTTGCTGTGATATTCATATTATGAGTGATTGATGTATTATGCATTAATGCTGTAATATTCATATTATGAGTGATTGAAATTATACCACGAATGTGAATTTGTTGAAAGTCCAGGAATAGCCAGGAATCACAGATACAGTATAAGTCCACAATCAAGAAGGTCTAACTAGTAAAACTTGAACAGGAATACATGAACAGGAACATAGAAGAGAACTCAGGCTTAGCTTCTCACCCTAACACAGAGTTGCCTGAACTGACCTTAAAGTAAACAACTTGTTGTTTATTTATTTATTATTTGGTTTTATATTCCGCCCCTCCCTGCAGGCTCGGGGCGGGTTACAACATATAAAACGGGCAGCATGGAACAGCCATGCAGCCCTACAATAAAACATTAAAACATCTTCCGGGGGTTGTTTTACACTTCCAACAATTCTTATCATAGTTCTTATTATATTTAGCTATTTTTAAGGGGGTAAGGTACCATCTATGGAATATCTTAATATTGTTTTCCTTTAGATCATAGGCGTAGGTGTATTTCCAGTGCATCTTCCAGAGTCTTTCCCAGCGGGCCAAGGGTATCTCGTGTCCAAAATTTTTCGCCCACTTAATCATGCAATTTTTTATGAGGTCTTGTTCAGTTTTTACTTCCAGGAGTTTCCCATAAAGTATCGAAACTCTTTTTTCTTTTTTTTCCAATATTTTATCCCAGAAACTTTGTTTCTTTTCAAAGCCTACACTTACGTCCTTGTTATATACATCCCTCAGTTGAAAGTAATGAAACCAATTCATGGACTTATCGAGCTCTCTTAGCTCTGAGAAATCTTTCAGAAGCCATTCCTTAGTTAGTATGTCCTTATACTTGAGCCAGTTTACCCTTCCATATTGTCTACGGAAGAAGGCTTCCTGGGGAGATAACCATAGTGGGGTTTTTTCTATTAATAAATGTTTGTATTTTTGCCAACTTTTTAGTAATGCGCTTCTAATACAGTGATTCTTGAAATTTTTTTCTATTTTTGTTCTTTCGTAGTACAGATAGCTATGCCATCCGACCCTAAGGTCGTGTCCCTCAATTGATAGCAAGTTTTCGTTTTTAAGTGAGGCCCATTCCCCAACCCAGTCTAGCGCACAAGCTTCATGGTAAGTCTGGAGATCTGGAACACCTAGTCCACCTCTGTTTCCATCATCGATCATATTTATCCATCTTATTCGTGGTTTTCTCCCCCTCCATATAAATTTAGTTAAATCTTTTCTCCAAACTGTGAAAGTTTTATTATTGGTGAGAATAGGTAAATTTTGAAAAAGGAATAGCATCTTCGGTAGGATATTCATTTTTATTAATGAAATCCTACCCATAATAGATAGGTTCAATTGTTGCCATTTCTCCATATTTTTCTTTATATCTTTCCATACTATATCGTAATTATTTTTAACCAAATTTATATTGTTGGGAGTTAACGTGATGCCCAAATATTTTTCCAAAGCTTTTTCCATCTTTGGTGGAACTGTGAAAAGGTACATAAATTTTGGAGGGAATTATATATTGTAATGAAGAATATGTTGAATATAGAGATTCAATTTAAACCAGAGTTTTTTTTGTTGGGTCTGTTGGATTGCCAATTAGATTTGAATACTGAAAAAAATTTTGTTTACTGTGTCACAGCAGCGAGAATGTCTTTAGCCAAGAAATGGAAAGAAGACGCTGTCCCAAGTATTCAAGATTGGGCGTCAAAACTGTTCAAGATTGTCAAAATGGACTCTCTGACGCAAGCTATGGAACCATTGACTTTCAAGAGGAAAACAGACTGGTCAAAAGTGGTGGACTTCTTCAAACAAAATAAGTTTGAAGGATGGTCTGAGATTACTGTATAAACAAGAAATATCCATTTTGGTACAAGGCTGTTAAGTATCACGCTTCGGGTGAATATGTAATACTAAGTTAGAAATTTAACAGTTAACATCGGGAGAGATGTTACAGGCGGCAGCCGGGGAGGTTGGAAGTACTCAGTTAAATGTTTATCGTTGTTACTAGTGTGTCAGTCTTTGTCAAGATGTTGTTAGTGTAAAGTCTATGTAGGTTATATGTTAATTGTTGTTTTTAAAGATTGTGGAAAACCAATAAACATTATTAATTAAAAAAAAACAAAACATTAAAACATTTAAAACTACATGTCCCAACACCATATAGACACCCATGAAATAATTCCCTTTCCTCTGAATGTCCTTCACAATTTCCCCACACAATCTATTTTTGGCTCTGATTTGTAAACTTTTGTTGATCTCCGTAGCTACAGGTGGGTTCTTTTCCCGTTGTTTTTTCTCAATGCGACTGTCACCTGGTATGGCGACATCAATAATCCAAACTTTTTTCTTTTCCACAATTGTGATGTCTGGTGTATTGTGTTCCAAAACTTTGTCAGTCTGGGTTCAAAAGTCCCACAATATTTTTGCGTGTTCATTTTCCACTACTTTTGCAGGTTTATGATCCCACCAATTCTTTACTGCTGGCAGGTAGTACTTGTGACATAAGTTCCAATGAATCATTTGGGCCACAGAGTTGTGCCTCTGTTTGTAGTCAGTCTGTGCAATTTTCTTGCAGCAAATGAGGATATGATCAATGGTTTCATCAGTTTCCTTGCACAGTCTGCATTTTGGGTCATCAGCTGATTTTTCAATCCTGGCCTAAATTGCATTTGTTTTGATGGCTTGCTCCTTGGTTCCAAGAATCAGGCCTTCTGTCTCCTTCTTCAGTGTTCCATTTGTGAGCCATAACCAGGTCTTCTTATCAATTTTTCCTTCAATTTTGTCAAGGAAGTGCCCATGTAATGTTTTGTTGTGCCAGTTGTCAACTCTGGTTTGTAGTGTAGTTTTCTTGTACTGATTCTGTCTGCTGTGCTTTGAGAAGTTGTTGTTATTATTATTATTAGGGGAGGTACTAAACTCAATAAACACTAGCAGGGCTATCAGTCAGAATTACTAAACACAAAACTGTCAAAATATTTGTGTAATTAATCATCAACAAGATTCAGCATACAAGTGTATACACAATGTAACATAAGAACATAAGAACATAAGAAGAGCCATGCTGAATCGGGCCTCAGCCCATCTAGTCCAGCATTCTGTGTCACACAGTGGCCCACCAGTTGTACACAGGGATCTCTAGCAGAAAGGAGGGCAAAACCCTCACCTGCTCCCGACCCCCCACAACCAGTACCCGGGGAAAATCCTGCCTGCCTCCATCAACACAGAGGTGGCACTTGGATGTCCATTTCAGTAACTACTGATTCCCTTGGTATCCATGAATCTGTCTAATCCTGCCTTGAAGCTGTCCAGGCTGACAGCTGTCACAACCTCCTCTGGAAGTGAGTTCCATAACCCGATGACCCTCTGGGTGAAGAAATATTTCCCTTTATTAGTCCTAACTTTCCTACCTTGGAGCTTTAGGGAGTGCCCCCTAGTCCTAGTGTTGTGTGACAGAGAAAATATTTTTTCTTTATTCACCTTTTCTATCCCATATTGTAGACACAGCCCAAGGTCCTACCGCACAAAGCCCAAAGAAAATCACGGGCGGAGATTCAGTTCGCGGTTAGAGTTCCTCCATGCATTGTGAACAAATGTAGCAATGCTGGGAGATCCACGAGCTCCTTTTTCAGTCCGCATCAGCACGGGGGAACCTATTTCTTTCCTCTGCGTCCAGCAGCTCTTACTGGAAGCGACTCCAAGACACGCCCTTCTCTGTGAAAACGCTACGGAGCTATACCGCTTTGGGATCATCGGATCCATTGGATTACAAATTTGGGATCATCGGATCCATTGGATTACAAATTCAACAGCCGATTTGGCCGTAGCTCGTGGATCTCCCAACATTGCTCACAATGCATGGAGGAACTCTAACCGCGAACTGAATCTCCGCCCATGATTTTCTTTGGGCTTTGTGCGGTAGGGCCTTGGGCTGTGTCTACATTGTGTATACCAGTGTTTCCCAACCAGTGTGCCGGGGCACACTAGTGTGCCGTGAGCAATCATCAGGTGTGCCGTGGGAAATTGGAACCTCCAGGAAGGGGGGGGGGGGGAACGTCTAGTGTGTTGAAGTATAAAAACCCTAAGAAACCTACCTCGATAAAGGCACAAAATTACAAACACCCCCCCCCCTCACCACCCATTGTCTACTTGGTCTCTCCCTCTCCATGCATTGGGAAGGCCCGCCTCCCTTTCTCCAAGTAGAGACCTCCTCTTGCCTCCTGGGGGTTCTGTGTGGGAAGTTTGGCCCAGTTCTATCATTGGTGGGGTTCAGAATGCTCTTTGATTGTAGGGGAACTATAAATCCCAGCAACTACAACTCCCAAATGTCAAGGTATATTTCCCATTAACTCCATCTGCATTCATATTTGGGCATATTGAGTATTCATGTCAAGTTTGGTCCTGATCCAACATTGTTTCAGTCCACAGTGCTCTCTGGATATAGGTGAACTACAACTCCAAAACTCAAGGTCAATGCCCACCAAACTCTTATAGCATTTTCTCTTGGTTATGGGAGTTCTGTGTGGGAAGTTTGTGTCTTTCTGCCATTCTTGCCAGTATATCTATGTTGAGTTCATCGAAACAGGCCCAGGTTTCACACTGAGTATATAAATACATTTTAAAAACATATTAACTATATGTATTACTGTGTTAGAGTGTCATTTCAAGGTCCCCAAGGCCCTATGCCTCCTATGTCTGCACCACCATCTACTGGTGACTGGCCTGCTACTACCGGTGGCCTTGTGACTGGGAACACTGCTGACACTGGAGGTCCCGAGGCCGGCCCCCCTTTCCAGTGTCCCGATGGTGTGCCTAGTGGCCATGGACAGCCGATGGCTGCCGCGGGGCACGGCCCGAGTCATGGCGGGAGGATTAGTAAACACCTGAAGAATCCCCCGCCACATCAGACGAAACAGAGGCAGGGCCGAAGGCGGGGCAGGGGGCAGGGCCGGAGGAAATCTCAGCCCTGCCTTGCAATACCTCTGCAAGGGAGGCTTGCGTTGCTTCGGCCTGGGGCGCCCGGAGGGTCCCATTCTAGGACCTTCCGGAACGCTAACCTCAGGCACTGGGTATCTCCATCGGCGAACCTCCAACCCAGGAGGCTTGATAATCCGACGATGATGAGACTTGAGCCACAGGCCAATGGCGATCGCCACCACATGGATCTTGAGTCTCTAAGGACGCTGCTTGATCTGTGGGACCCTCCTCAGCTCTCCCCGTTCGATGGACGAGCTCGACAGCTCTGACCGGACAGCTCCGACCCACTGGGTACGAGCTTGGCTTCCCCCTTCCCTACTAGTTGTAGTCACCCCCTGTTGATGTGTTTGGATGTTGTATTGTTTTGTTTGTCGACTATTGTTTTTGTATTCAACTTGTGAACCGCTCTGAGCCCTCGGGGAGTGGCAGTGATAGAAGTTCGAATAAATAATAATAATAAAATAATAATTTTGTGTCATTTTGGTTGGTGGTGTGCCCCAGGATTTTGCAAATGTAAAAAGTGTGCTGCGGCTCAAAAAAGGTTGGGAAACACTGGTGTATACACCTGTATGTTGTATCTTGTTGATGATTAATTACACAGGTACTAAACTCAGTCATGAGTACAGCCTATGAGGCTATATCTTCCGTGATATGGATGGATAATTGTGAAAAAAAATTCACATTGCATTTTCCTAGCAGATATACATTCCGCTTGCCTTCGTGGAAGCAGGACAATGTCAGGGGCAAGCCACAAGAAATTGGGGAACAAATTAAAATTATTACTTTTACATGGAAGGGATACATGGACTTCAATTGTACATCTGTCAAGGGAAGCATCTCTGAGAAAATCATATTATGGTGGGGAATTGGCTAATTGTTGGGAATGTATTACTTTGACCTGCTGCAGAGATGTGAAAGGGAACAGGGTCACTGGACTGAGACTTGGTGTACCCAGCTCATACACATTTCTTTATTATGTTTTCAGATGTCCCAGAGTGGAACTCTGTTATTGGAAACCCCGGATAGTACAAGGTTTTTCTAATGAAATAAAATTTAGAAGCACAAAGCTAAATGCTTGAGGGGGAAATTCAAGTTCTCATTACCTCTAAATCAATGTGTGTGTGTGCGTGCGTGTGTGGTATACAATCCTTGTGCATTTGTCACATTAAAAAACCCAGCCATCTAAATTACCATTTGCTCTGCAGGAAAAAACAAAGGTAAAAAAAAAACCCTTCGGGCTGGGGAATGAGGAAGAATTTTATACCAGGAAGCTAGAATATTAGGAAAACAATAGCTTTTTATTATTAAATGCTTTAAAAATATTTATTGATTTATTTATTTATTATTAAATAGCTTTTATTATTAAATGGTGAGAAGTCCTATTCACAGGGTTTTTCTTCTTCTTTCCTGTGGTGTTTTTGATTTGTTCTTTAAAACAAAACCCGAAATGGTTCCCAATTAATATCTCTTGGTTATTGTTTTTTCAAACCTCTTGAGCTAGTCTGATCACTGAATCACCATAACCAAAGAGAGAGAAAAATCAATGATTTTGACAAGATGCTAGGAACAAATTGCATTTAATTTGAATATTAAATTGTTTCTGGTCCAACTTACCTGTCCAAATGGTTCTGGTCCAACTTATCTGTCCGAATGCATCTCCTCCTATGAGCCAACAAAAGCTTTAAGATCGGCTGGAGAGGCCCTGCTCTTGGTCCCACCACCGCCGCAAGCACGATTGGTGCAGACAACTGGCAGTGGTGGGCTGTCGGTTGTGGAATGTCAGTTGTGACAACAGCCAGGCCCCATCTCTTCTGGTTTTCAGGAAGGGTAAAGATATGGCTCTGTGCACAAGCATTTGCAGAATGTGTTGTGTGTTTTCCGGATTGGTCTGGGGCCAGTGTACCTGAGGGACCGCCTTACCCCATACTGTCCCATGAGAACAATTAGATCTGAAGAGGGGAACCTTTTAACTGTGCCTAGTGTCAAGCAGTTCCGGCTCACTTCAATGCGGAGAACGACGTTTTCAATAATTGCCCCAGTCCTCTGGAATACGTTACCTCCAGAGGTTAGGGCCTTGCACAATCTGTTGGCTTTCCAGAAGGCCTGTAAGGCATTCCTATTCCAACAGGCCTTTGAGCTGTGATACGCCATCTTCTAAGAATTGTGGTTTTTTCTCGTAACTGTTTTATTCTGTTTTAATGCTGCGGTTGATCGTGATTTTATTGCGATGTCTATTGTAAGCCGCCCTGAGCCACTGGGAGTGGTGGCTATTAAATCTAATAAATTAAATAAATAAATAAATAAAGTCAGTGGTTCTCAATCTGGGGGTCAGGACCCCTGGGTGAGTTGTGGGGGGGGGTATCAGAGGGGTCACCAAAGACTATCAGAAAACACAGTATTTTCTGTTGGTCATGGGGATTCTGTGTGGAAAGTTTGGCCCAATTGTATCATTGGTGGGGTTCAGAATGCTCATTGTTATGTGCCTTCAATTTCTGACTTACATCAACTTTAAGCCAAATCTGTAATGGGGATTTTTTTTGAAGATTTGTTCAAAGGGGATTTGCCATTGCTATTGCCTTTCCCTGAGGCTGAGAGTGTGTGACTTACCCAAGGTCGCCCAGTGGGGTTCCATGGATTTTGTAAATGTAAAAAATGTGCCGCGGCTCAAAAAAGGTTGAAAATCACTGCCCTAAACCCATATGGAGGGGCTTGGGGGAACGTCTGGACTGGAGCAGTTTTGGAGTGTTGGGACATCAGGAGAAGATTACGGTAGTTCTTTTGAATGGGCAGAAGTCACATGATAAGGGATGTTACTCAGGAAAATAAGAAACCAAAGAAAAGCATTTAATAGCATCATATAGAAGATTTATTAAAGAATGTACATTGCAAATTCTTATTTTCATTTACAACAGAGGTTTCCTTTAATGACTGTGGTTTTGTAGCCTATTTTTGTTTAACTCTGTAACATTTGACACCATATTCTCAACGATCACTTTTTAGACATCATAGCTGACTATTTTAGTATTAATGCTATCTAGCAGTAGCAATGACAATTATGACTAAGAAACCTATCTGTTGGCAGCACAGGGTGCTGTTGGGTACGTTTAACCAACTGGTGGGCAGTTAGTATGATTGAATTTTTGCAACTCTTAATCTGATGTAATGCTGACATGTTAATGATAGTTCAGGCTAAAGACAAATGATGTAGTTATGACCTCTTATGTACATTAAATAATGTTTTATGCCTGGGGCTATGAAGTGAGTTGGACGTAATTAATCAGTTCCCTTGTGTTTCTTTTCGTTAAGCTTCATTGCCAGCCATGGTCCAAAGACAAATACGAGTCAGTTCATGTGGTGCAATTAATCTTAATTCAGCACCCCAGTCTTTCCTAGAAGTTTTTTGATGACCAACCATGGGATTTTTTTTTCCGTGTCAGGTGAGCCTTGAGAAACTGCAAGCCACTTCTGGTGTGAGAGAATTGGCCGTCTGCAACAACGTTGCCCAGGGGACGCCTGAATGTTTTGATGTTTTACCATCCTTGTGGCAGGCTTCTCTCATGTTCCCACATGGGGAGCTGGAGTGGACAGAGGGAGCTCATCCACACTCTTCCTGGATTCGAAACTCTGACCTGTCGGTCTTCAGTCCTGCCAGCCATTGCACCACCAGGGACTCCTAACCATGGGATAGGTAAACAATACAGACAGAATTAGATTGAGTAAGAACCACTTTATTTGACCTAGAATCTATTTAAAGCTGTGGTTCCCAAAGTGGGCGGTACCACCCCCTAGTGGGCGGGGAGGCGATCCAATGGGGTGGTGGGAGGCTCAGGAGAATTTGGGGGGCACTGAAGCCCTGTAAGGGGGCGGTGGCGGGATTCCAACTCGCAAGCGTGCGAGTGTGCGCCTGCCAGTTGGAAACCCTGTGCAGACACTGCCTGGAAACCGCGTGCCCCCTTCCTCTCCTCAACTCAGCCCACAGCGCAGTCCTGTATCGCCCCTTCCAATCCAACAGATCCCTTGGAAGGATTCCAACTGGCAGGCTGAGACAGTCATGTGCTTGAGAGTGTGTGCCTGCCAGTTGGTCCAGTGGAGAAGGAAAGTCTGCAAACGCCCCCTGAGTCGCTGCAGCGTTTGCAGGCGCCTCCTGGGAGATGGCCATGGCACGAAGAAAAATGCAAGCAGCTCCCAATTTCCAAGGTCCAGTATTCTCTATTGCTCAAGTTTAGTTCAATTCCATTGCTGTTGGGAGTTCAAAATGCTTATTGAATTATAGGTGAATAATAAATTCCATCAGCTACAACTCCCAAATGATAAAATCAATCCCCCACAATTCCACCAGTATTAAACTAAAAGTAATAGAAATAGGTTGGTCGTGGGGGTTCTGTGTGCCAAATTTGGTCCAGGTCTGTCATTCATGGGGTCTCGGCTGTGGAAGTCAGAGCTGAATTGGTTGAAGATATTGCAAATCCCATCATCTGTTGTCCATACTCTCCCAAACATATTGTTTTTGTGATTAATCATTATGCTTTAATTATGTTCAATTTGTAACAATGAAAATACATCCTGCATATTAGATATTTGCATTAGAATGTATAAAAGTAGCAAAATTATTTATGAAGTAGCAACAAAAATATGGATGGGGGTCACCACAACATGAGGAACCTTATTTAGGGGTCACAACATTAGAAAGGTTGAGAGCCACTGCATTAATACATATATCTTTCTGTTTAATTGCTATTACATTTTTTTAAAAAAAAAATTTCTAGGGGGGCTGTGAATAATTTTTTTTCTGGAAAGGGTGCGGTAGGCCAAAAAAGTTTGGGAACCTGGAAAAGGATGAGGTGAGGAGAGCCACCTACTGGGGAATTAGCTGAGACCAGATATCACCCTTGATTTCCTCCTGAGCCTTCCTTTGAGTGAAACCCCTGAATCCCAAGAACTGTCTAATAGTTGGATTGCTCCCCAGCCATCCATCTCCTGGAAAGCAGACTCATCCTCTTCGATCCTCTGACTCCAGGCCTTAATTTCAGATCACCAACCCACTCCTGGATCCCAGGACAAAAAGAGGCAGTTCGAGAGCTCTGCTCTTCACCAAAGGAGTGCCAAGTGTACACTGAACCACATTGTTGATATCCCTCAAATACCTGCCATGAACATCTCAGTTCCTTTCATCCACTAGGCCAGTGTTTCCCAACCATTGTGCCATGGCACACTAGGGTGCCGTGAGTGATCATCAGGTGTGCCGTGGGAGAAGGAGGAGGCTGCTATGGCTGCTGTTGTTATTGTTGTCCCTCTCCCTGCTGTTGTTCCCGCGCCTCCCCCCATCTTCGCCCAAGCCGTCTGCACTATTCTTCCCCCTCAGAGTCCAAAGGAAAAGCAGCAGCGGTGCCGGAGGCCACTTCCTCCTTGCCCCGGCCTGCTCTTTCCCTTGCGCTCGCTCAAGTGTGTGTGTGTGTGTGTGTGTGTGAGAGAGAGAAAGGGCACAACAGCACAGGCAAAAAAGCATACATCACAGGGAAACATGTCTGTGTAGGAGGGTGAACATTAGGAAGAACTTCCTGACTGTGAGAGCTGTTCAGCAGTGGAACTCTCTGCCTCAGAGTGTGCTTCCGTCTGGCTGCTCTCTTTCCAGCCAGCTTTCCTGCCATTCCTGCCAGGATATCTATATTGTGTTCATTGAAACAGGTCCAGGTTTCACACTGAGTGTATAAATACATTTAAAAACATATTAACTGTATGTATTACTGTGTTAGAGTGTCATTTTTAAAAAAAATAGTTTTTATTAAGTTTGTCATGAATTAAAACAGTTCGATACATCAGTATCACAGCATAGGAGAGAGGGAGTACAAATAAAGGGAGAAAAGATCAAGCTCCTATTGAACTTAAGAAAAGTTAACATAGTAACCTAAAGTAATAGTGCGAGAGAGGAGAAAAAGACCAAGATACAGTGGGAGTTATATCCCCAAGTCAGAAAACTTAAACCCTCTACCTTGAGGGTGTCGTCAAAGGTGACCTATAAGGAAATTAACTATAGAGAAAGAAAAGTCCTTTAGGAGTTAGAGATTAATTAATGTTGATTTGATTTCCAAGCTTGTTCTGCTATAGTATTCCATCATCTTGTTGTTTATGGTTCCTGGTCTCTGTGGAGGGGGTAATGAAGAAGAGTATCTATAAGTAGTCCATAGTCTTTCCAAATTAGAATATTTTCAGCTCTATATTATATTCTGCCTTGCAGCAATCCTTGATCTTTGACCAGTTCAATGTCTCTTGCTTTTCTTTATCCGAATCTCGGAGCCTTTCTCCTAAGATCATCATTTGTGTTGTATCCAATAATTTGAGGAACCATTCCTCTTTTGTGGGAAGTTCGCTGGTTTTCCAGTATCCGGCTAGGACTATTCTTGCTGTTGTAGTGCACTACTTGCTGTGCTCTTGCTGTTGGAGTGTCATTTTGTGTCATTTTGGTTGGTTGTGTGCCCCAGGATTTTGTAAATGTAAAAAATGTGCCGCGGCTCAAAAAAGGTTGAAAAACACTGCACTAGGCCAAACAATAGAGCACTCACTCCATGTTACAAATGTTAAGATTTTTAATTCTCTGCAGTGTATGTTTGGTGTTGTGAAGCTTCTTAGATAAACCAGGACGCTGAGTCGGTAGTTCAAAATAAAACAATTCTTTACTTACAAAAACAAATCCACCTCACTCCTCAGCACAATCTCTCAGAGAGCACTCGGCAAGATTAGATAACAAGGCTTTATACAAAACGCCGAGGGAAGTTAGGCCAGGTGTCCTTCGTCACTTCCCACTCTACATAACACTGCTGGTTAACCCTTTCTGCTCCAGCAGTGTGCATTGCATCTTTACTCTGAGATAGCATTTAAAGATATACATACACAAATTAACATTTCATTACTATGGTACACTCTATCAATTCCAACAATTCCCCTCTTAAATGTTAATTTTTCATTCCACACTGTTAATGTATTCTTTATTACATTTTTACATACAGTATTCTCATATGTCATATATACAGAGGCTGTTATACATATATAGAGGTCTCATATTTTTCTGATTACTTCATCACAAACACAATCACTTCCTGCAGAACCTTTTAACTTTAAGATATCACTTCATTCCTCTGTACACAATATAGACGCACCACACATCTCATACTGTACATTTTAAAACACAATACATTTTTTTTTTACTCATAGACATAGACAATCATCAGTGTCAATCATCTCCACAAGGAACTCTATGGAACTTTCCTGGTTGTGATAAAAAGGCTCTAACATATATTTCTGCAATTTTTCGTCTTTGCGTTTTGATTTACACTGACTGTTCCAACTTCTTCTTTCACCTCCTGCTTAACTGCTCTAGATGTAATTTTTTCTTGGGATGTAGGTGTCTTTACCTTTTGTGTACCTGCCTGTCTTCTTTCAGGTGTACTGCAACTCTCTTTCTTTCCTCCACTCTGTGAGGATGATACAATCTTAGACCTCACTATCTGTTGTTTCTGACTCTCAACACTAGATGGACTCTCCCCTCCTTTGAGTGTCCCGCTACATTTTTCTTCTGGAATCCCATGTAGGTTTTCAGTATTTGAATGAATTTCATTCCAATCTTCCATTTTGCTGAAATATGCTAGTTTTGAGAACTTCACTGTGTTTGGGCTATCCAATAACCTATAACAACCATTTCTTGCATATCCTATGAACTTCACCTCTTTATGTTTTATTTTCTTGTTGGTTCTTTCTTTTGCTGACAAAACCATCTTTGCCTTTTGACCAAACACTTTGAGATATTTGTAACAAGGACGCGGTCATACATTTTTCTAAAAGGAATGTCTTGTATGCATTGATCCCACAACCTATTCATAAGGTAATTGCTAGTATTTAGGATTTCCGTCCAATACACTTGTGAGAACTTGCTGTCTTTTAGAATGCATTTCTCCATTTCCCTCAATGCTTGCATTTTCTTCAATGCTACACTCTCTTCTCCTTTAACTCTTCAATGTTAACACATTCTACATTTCTATTTCTTAGCACTTGTTTTAGCTCTGCACCACAGATTTCCATTCCTTTATCAAAAACAATTTACCCAATGTCACTCCATATCCATTTTCAATCAAGTTCAACCAGCTTGTTAATTTTTCTTTTGCTTCAGACAGGTCATCAAAAAAATACACATACGAAAATCGGCTCAAACGTTCTACAAAGAGCATTGCGTATTGTGAACCACCAACACTTTTCTCAAAAGGACCTTCTATACACACATGTGCTGCCTCAAACAAATTGGTTACTTTTATCTTTGATCTCTTGTTGTAATTTAGAGGCACAGTTTTCACTTTATCACAAATTGCGCATTGCAAATCACAAAAGCATTGTTCCATTTTATATTCAGGGCATAACTCTAATGTCTTCTTCAAAACTTCCATGCTAGCATGCCCCATTACTCTGTGGAACAAATGTAAGCATCTGTCATGCTGAATTGTACTACCAACACACATAACTTCCACATTGTCTTCTACACAAAAACCGTTGACTTTCTCAAACATTTCATACATTTTATTATGTTTTACTCCCTTGCCAACTAGTTTTCCTTCTCTGTTGTAAATGTAACAGTATATTCCCTTGAATGACACTCTGTACTGTTGTTCTGTTAACTCAGCTACACTCAACAAATTAGACTTCATTTCTGGAACAAACAAAACCTTTTGCCAGTACATTTTTAAACAAGAAATGTAACAAGTTCCAAATTTGTTAAAAAGTTGTACTGCGTTATTTGCAAGAGATAATGATGATCCATATAAAGTCTCCACATTTCTCAAATTCGCCAAATCATTAGTGATATGGTGAGTTGCTCCAGAGTCTAAAATCCATCTACTGCTTCTACTGGAATTACTTCCCACTGCAGCAACCATCACTCTTGCTCCAGGTTGGCTTGGTGATCCTCCTCCACGTCCTCTGTCTCTGTTGTAATAACCTCTTCTTCCTCTGCCTCCAGACCTCTGGGTTTTGACCTTGCATTCTCTGGCCAGGTGTCCATTGAATTGCAAATAAAACACCTCCTTGCAGTAGCAACTCCACGCACACTCCCAAGGACAGGGTCAGCTTCTTCCAGCAATGGTTTTTGCCGAAACTTCCCTCAAAAGGGCATTCTCCTCTCTGTTCTCTTTCAAAGACAAGCCTGTCTTCTTCTTCCAGTATTCTTGAACAAACAAGGTCTAGTGTAAGATCTCGGCACGCACAGTCTGTAGAGAATGTAGCACATGGTCCTAATCAGCAGACAAACTCGACATTAATATGTAAGCTTGATTCTCAGCAGTAATTTCCACACCTCTAGACTGGCATTCTACAAACAGTTCCTTCATCTTCTTTATATGACTCCGCACATCTCCACCATCCTCCAACTTGGCCCGGTACAAGCGTTTAGTCCAGATCATCTTTCCAAGTACAGTCTCACGTTGATGCACAGCCCTTAAAGCATTCCAGGCATCTTCAGCAGTCTGCAAGCCTCTAACATGTATTAATTGATCTGGCATCAGACAGAGGACAATAGTAGACAAACCTCTTTGTATCTTCTCATCATCTTCTTCTGCACCCAGGATGGTATTCAATAATCCTTCACGTGTCAACAAATGTCTCATATACATAGACCATTGCGGATAATTAGAATCAGATAACTTCTCAATCACAGTGAGGGGATTGTTTGAAGCCATTTCCTCTCTCACTCAGAAGATCTCCTTTTCTCGGATTCACAGCCCAGCCTCTGTACTTCAACACCATTTACTCACAGCAGACATCTGGCGATCTTCTTCCCATCAAGGCTCATCATGGATTTATGGCTGTTCTCTATTTTAGTGAGTGGATTGTACCCAGTCAGTTTCTCCTTTGGAAGATCTTCGGTTGCACCCGAAATTCAGCCCAGCTATTTTCCTATAGCCTCCGGCAATCTCCCCTCTGATCTGGCTACTTACAAGACTCAGTGGCTTTATGGCTTCACACACCAGGACCATAAATGTTCAGGGTCCCAGCACGCCCCGCTGTGCAGATATCTCTGCTTCTTCACTGGAAACACACCGTCTCCCTCTAGCAGTAAAAACTCTTCTGCAGCAGCTCCGATTCAGCCTTGCGTCCTTTCCAAAAACTCTAAGCTTCAAAACAAACTTTATCAAACTTTGTCCTTGGCAGAGGGCCCATAACCACTGTTAGGATTTTTAATTCTCTGCAGCGTATGTTTGGTGTTGTGAAGCTTCTTAGATAAACCAGGACGCTGAGTCGGTAGTTCAAAATAAAACAATTCTTTACTTACAAAAACAAATCCACCTCACTCCTCAGCACAATCTCTCAGAGAGCACGCGGCAAGATTAGATAACAAGGCTTTATACAAAACGCCGAGGGAAGTTAGGCCAGGTGTCCTTCGTCACTTCCCACTCTACATAACACTGCTGGTTAACCCTTTCTGCTCCAGCAGTGTGCATTGCATCTTTACTCTGAGATAGCACTTAAAGATATACACACACAAATTAACATTTCATTACTATGGTACACTTTCAATTCCAACAAAATAAAAATGCCAGGGCAATGAAGTGAGTTGGAAGTAATTAATTATTAGTCTTCTGATTCTTTCTGTTAAACTGCATTGCCAGTCATGACTCAAAAATAAATACAAATCAATTCATGTGGTGCCATTAAAAAATAATTCAGCACTCCGTTCTTTCCTAATGGATTTTTCTACACATGTTTTGAAATAGACCATGATTTCCCTAAATCATTATTTTTATAACAGCACAAACTGTACCAGTTGTCTCTGCATTTCTCTAGAATCATCACAGTAGGACAGAATTGGCCTTTGCTTTTAGCAGGATTATTAGGACGCCATTTACTAAAAACTTCCTTGTGATTTATACATCTGCATGATTTGGCTCCTTGAATGACAAGCACTCCTTCCAGTTATGATTTGTATAGAGAAGCAACTGTTGCAGATGAAATTATATACATATTTATGGTAATATTGTAGTATTAAAAGGCATTATTGCCATATAGTTCTGTTGTAAAATAATAATAAATAATTCAAACCTTAATAGAAACTTCCGAGAGACAGAATTTTTGCAATGTTTCTACTCAAGACAACTATGCTTCAGGATAAATGTATAGGCATTTTAAATGATAATAATAATTTTGTTAAATTCATGGGAGTTCTATATTCTCCATAGAATCTAATGTTGGTGCAATTTTATTTTATTTTTCTATATGTATTTTATTTATATGTATTTTAACTTTGTATGGTGATATGATGTTTTAATTTTTATTGACTGCATTTAATTCTTACAGTGAGGCCAGTCTGAGTCCCTCCTTGGAGGTGAGAAGATCGGGATATAAAAGGTTTAAATAAATAAATAATAAATTATCCATGGAGTAAGAAAGGTGAGGGATTCCTATATATGAAAGAGGGGCAATGGAGTGACGCATAATGAAAGACAGGGTGGGAAAGAGAGCTGGGGAAGATGTAGTGAACACAGAGATGACAAGAATCACAGCGTAATGGAATCATAGTGCGAAGGGTCTCATGGGCCACCTGAACCACTACTTCTTACACTGTATGTTTTGCCCCCAAATGGGGTTTTCCTAGCTCAGTGTTGGGTCATGAAAATTTTGGCAACTGTAAGAGGTTTCTGAATGCCACCTAGTGGCTGTTTTAGACTTTACATGAATCTGCAGTATTTAGAGTGGGCTCTGCAGAAAATGCTTCAGCTCTACTTCATAAAAAGAGACAACCAGCCTGTTTAGCAAGACTTGCAAATCCTGATTTGATTTTATACTGATTTCAAATACTTATATACCTGGGGCCACATAAAAATTTCTCAAGCAGACAGGGGTAATGTTGCACCTCAGATCGCGGCAGTTCCCCCCCCCCCCTAGTTCACACACACCAGGCAGATGCTATAAATGTACTTTTATTTAGAATAAGAAATAGTCCAAAGGTAGAAAGATGCAAAGTAACTCAAAATCCAAGGCAAGGCAGTTCAAAAAAGCTCCAAAACAGTGGTAGCAAAAGCTGGCATAAATCCCATGGAAAAACAAGGTTGCAAGGCAAAGCAAACTGCTCCTGCGGTCAATCAAGAACTTGAAACCCGGGACCCAAGTCCTTCCAAGCTAAACGTAGCTTCAGGTCTGACTAGAATTCCCTGGGCACAATCTAATAAAGAGAACTAAGTTCTATGTGACCATCACGCCCCCTTCCTCAAAGCCCAATCTTTTCGGGAGGATCTGATACTAGCCCTCCTGTCAAATTCCTGCTCATTAACCGGCCCAGGTGCATTATCATCATGCTGGGGAACTCGATCCTCCCTTTCCTCGGAATGCTCGTCTGCCAGGGGAGTGAAGAAATTCTTGTGGGACTCAAGGTCGCTGGGCCTCTCACTGTCGAATTCAGAACAAAATTCCATGGAGTCATCATTATCCTCATCTGCAGTCACATACCCATGTAACCATCCATCATCCCAGGCTAAGTCTTCCTCTGCAGACCCGTATCCATCAGGCCACCCATCATCCCTGATCTGACCCTGATCAGCTGGGACCAATTTTCCTGCCACATTAAACATTTATTTAGATATATAGATGACGTCCTATGTATTGTGGATGGACATATTAATTTGCACAGCTTTCAAGAATGGATGAACAATTGGCATCCGAACATTAATTTTACTTATCAATATAGTAGAAAGGAGGTTAATTTTCTTGATCTCACTATCTTTGTGCACAACAATCAAATAAAAGTTAGAAATTATTCGAAACCGACCAACACTCTCTCCTACATTACTCCTCCTTTCATCCCCATCACCTTAAAAACAACTTACCTTTTTCCTCTCTACTACGATTAAAAAGGAATTCTTCCTTCCCTCATCATTTTACCCAAGACGCCAATCATTTCCTTGATAACTTAAAGCTAAGAGGTTACCCTGATAGGGTATTGAATACTGCCCTCACTAGAGTTAATAATATACCTAGAGATCAATTACTGACATCCCAACATAAATCCTCTCCCTCTAAGATTGTTTGGCCTTTGACATTATCCCCACATTCTCAACAAATCAAGAAAATAATCACCAATTTCTGGCCTCTGGTGAGCTCTATCCCGGGCCCAGAAAATCTACCGCTCAAAGCCTTTAAAAGATCACAAAACCTGAGAGATTTATTAGTACACACAAAAGACAACATGTTTGATATCCGTCCCCCTCCCATCCCCCTTCCTAATGGCACAAAAATGTGGGAAATGCAGTATTTGCAGACATATTTATTCCCTCACCCAAATTCAAAATCCTCACAACAAGAAGATCTATAAAATTAACACCTGGGCCACCTGCAACTCTAAAAACATAATATATTGCATAATCTGTGGCTGTTGTGGGGACTTTTACGTTGGTTTATCCACGAGAGAACTTAAAACTAGGATTTGTGAACACAGGTCGTGTTTTCATACTGGTTATGATAACTCAGTATTATACATGCATTTCAAAACTTGCAACTGCAAATATGACAACTTCACTGTGACTGTACTAGAAAAAATCCACCCTCAGCCCCACTCTGACATCAAAAGGGTCCTATTACGCCTCGAAAATAAATGGATAATCAATCTAAATAGCGAGACCCCCTACGGGTTATACGACAAATTATCTGTGAGTGAATTACTTGTTTAATTGGGACACTTGTGTCAGCCACTATTTAACAGCCAACCTACTGAGCCGCAGTGCTTTCAGCCCAGTATCCACAGATACTGCTCCCATCTGCGGTGCTCTTGTTGCTCCATGCCTCGGTATGTACTCGTCTGTCTCTTTTATATTATATTGTGTGTTAAAATATTTTCCTAATGACCCTTGCTGTTCCCTTGTTGGTAGCGTTTAAACAATAATATGGTAATATTGTATATGTACTATAATCAATCTGTATTATTGCAACTCTAGTGCTTCGCCACTTACGAGATGCTCGCGAGACTTTGTCATTTAAGGCCACGCCCCCGGCCCCGAGGAAGCCCCTATGGGGGAGAAACGAAGGCGCGCGAGATCCTTTCGTCGGCCCAAGGACGGCCTTCCCCATTGATTGAAATATTTAGTGAGAATTCACTTGAACTTTTATATTATTTGAACATTTTCCTCTGTTTGGGAAGGCGTCCGGGACTGTGCCTTGCTATTTACCACAAACTTTCCTCCGCTGAGCCTGGGCGTCTCGGTTCACCTCTGTGTGTGCTTATTCACCGCTACTATGTTGATATATATATTATGCGGGTACTTACCCTGTGATATGTGTATATTTCATGCTTGTATTCTTTGTTTGTCTATCATATAATTGATTATTGT
Source organism: Anolis apletophallus (assembly GCA_030556195.1). Classification (NCBI taxonomy): domain Eukaryota; kingdom Metazoa; phylum Chordata; class Lepidosauria; order Squamata; family Anolidae; genus Anolis; species Anolis apletophallus. Next base: position 71,523,474 of record JARBWK010000009.1, on the reverse strand, counting down.
GAATTTGCACTTATTGCTTATTTGCCAGCCCACACGCTGTCTTTTCCACTAGGCTGGAACACCACAGGTAATGAGTGAAAAAGATTTAAGAAGCCCTGGTCTAATCCGACCCCTCATTCAATCAGTGCAGGAGCTCTAGCTTAAGCATCCACAGAAGATAGCTGTCTAACCACTTTTTGAAGAGAATGAGACCATGCCATCCCTCTAGGCCAGTGGTTCTCAACCTTTCTAATGCCGTGACCCCTAAATCCAGTTCCTTATGTTGTGGTGACCCCCAACTGTAAAATTATTTTCGTTGCTACTTATAACTAATTATTTAATTATTTAATATTAAATTCAATTATTTATAAGTGTGCTGCTATGGCTGAGTTCTCTGGCTGAATCAGTCTGCAGTACCTTTCATGTTCCTTGATTCATGTTTTGGAAAATGCTGTGTTTGGAGATCCCTGTGTAGACTTGTCCACAGTTGCATGGTACACTGTAGACTCCTGCAGAGGTCCTGCAGATCCTCTCACCTTTGCAGGAGTCCACCGTATATCATGCAGCTGTGGACAAATCTGCATAGGGACCGCCAAACGCAGCACCCAAACATGAATCAAGGAACAGGAAAGGCACAACAGACTAATTCAACCAGAGAAGTCAGCCATAGCAGAGAACTTGATGAACCAACCTGGACACAACATATTATTTGAGAATACAGAAATGCTCAGCCAATCTTAACAACCACCATGTCAGACAACACAGAGAAGCCACATGAAACACATGGAAATTTTCAACAGAATGAGGAAACTATGAACATGAACAAATTTTGGCTAGCAGTATTAAAAACTCGAAAATCAGGACAGTAAAAAAATAAGAAACAGTCTGAAAACAGGGGAATTCCAGGCATGAAACACTCAAGGCCAGCTAACATCTCACCCAGGCAGGAATCTGCCAGGCCTTGAAGCTGCAAAGCGTTGCAATGCTAATCAAGGTGATTAATTCCAACATTCACACTTGCTTCCAACAGACGAGAGTTTTTCCCCACCCTGGACACCATTCCACATTCCCTTGCCTAGTTTCCAACAGATCCCAACAACCTCTGAGGATGCCTGCCATAGGTGTGAGCAGAATGTCAGGAGAGAATGCTTCTGGAACATGGCCATACAGTCTGGAAACCTCACACCAACCCAGTAATATAAAAGGAAGGAAGGAGAAAGGGGGGGGAGGGAAGGAATTGAATGGGGGAAGGAAGGAAATCCTGCGCACTGGGGAAAACAAAAAGGGGCATTTGTCGACGGGCGGGGGGGGGGGGGAGATTGGTAAGGAAGGGAGGACAATGTTTCAAAGTAAACATTGCCCAAACCCTGCAGCCCCCTGCCTTAAAAACAAAACAGACCCATCTTCCCCGAGGGTTTCAGGGAAAGGGGAGCAGAGAGGAAGTCAAAAGGACTTGAAAGAAAAGGGACACAGTGCACCATCACCTTCATTATCTCCCTCCTCCTACGGAGACCCTCCATTGTTGCACGTGGCTCCAGTCCGCACGGCCTGCGGGGAGGAGCATCGGGCCCTTCACTCCTCCCCCCTCCCTGCACTGCCTTTTCACGCTGTTTTTGGCGCTCTGCCTGCCCCGCAGCCTGCAGGAAAGGCAGGGAGGAGGGCAGCGGTGGGCTCCTTTGCTCCCTCCCTCCCTCGTGCTGGTTTTTGTGCTCAGTGTTTGGTTCTGACCCAAACTGGGAGAGGGGCCCCATCAGCCATTCCAGGGAGGTAGAGGGGGTGAGGCCTAAGGAGGCCATGCCCCGACCCCTCGAGGGGAAACAGTGGAATAGGAGCACCTAAAGGCCACCTAGTCTGACCTCCTTCTGCCCATGCAAGCTCCAAAATCCTTCTGCCGGCTTGGCTTCTTCCTTTGTCACCGCCTCCCAGGTGCCTTTGCCGGCCGGCGGGAGCGCAAGGGATGCGTCACGCAAGGCCAGGCCTTGTGCAAAGGAGCCCAGCTGAGCTTGGCAGGGGGCGAGGGCCTTTGCTTCTTAGCTCCTCCTTCTCCTGACTCCCTGCAGCCCTGTAGGAACAGGAGGTGGAGGAGCGGACCTGGACTGCCTGGCTGTTTCCCCGGCACAGGGGCCGGCAGCCATTTTGAGGAGGCAGAAGGGGCAGGGCCAACCGAGGCAACCTCGCGACCCCCAGATAATGGCCCCGCGACCCCCCTGTGGGTCGCGACCCCCAGGTTGAGAACCACTGCTCTAGGCAGTTGATTCCATTGTAGAACCATTCTTACTGACAACATGTTTCTTCAATTGTAATCTACTCTCTTATAATATCAAACTGTCGTGTGATTTCAGCTTGCCGCTAAGACCACAGATTCGGAGCACAGCACGCTATGTTACTTCAAAGGCCAAATAAGGACACGAATGGAGTTTGAAGGCAAATAAACAGAGGTTTAGTCTTTCAGGTCCAAAAGGGTGTCAGAATAGAGTCTGACATAACAAATTGAAAAATATAGAACATATTTATTCATTTTTGACAGCTATTCCGAACACCTGTGCTAGTCTCTGATTGGCTGGAAAGTGGTCTGGCTAGGATTCGGGCTTTTATTGACTGCCAGCTCCACAAGGTAATTTAGTGATTGGTCCTCCTCACATCAAGAAATTCAATGAGCTGTCATTTGTTGGTTTGAAGCATGGGCCCATTTAAAGATCTGCCCCGGAGGGATGTGATGTGTCTGTGATGGATTCCTATTCCAGATTATACAAAGGAAGGAGTTTGGTAAACACAATGGGTAGTTATGCTGATCGAACAGTTAAATGGAAAGGATACAGCCCCCGGTGGAGCAGTGGGTTTAACCACTGAGCTGCTGAACTTGCTGACCAATCTGGGGAGCTGGGTGAGCTCCCGCTGTTAGCCCCAGCTTCTGCCAACCTGGGAGTTCAGAAACATGCAAATGTGAATAGATCAATAGGTACTGCTCTGGCTGGAAGGTAACGGCTCTCCATGCTGACCACATGACCTAGGAGGTGTCTATGGACAATGCCGGCTCTTCGGCTTAGAAATAGAGATGAGCACCAATCCTCAGAGATGAACATGACTGTGCTTAATGTCAGGGGAAAATCTTTACCTTTATATACTGGTAATCGGCAAACTGATCATCATGAGCAGACATCTCCATACTTTATCAACAAAGCTAGAAAAACTTTTAAGTGATGACATTAGACTTTACAATGCATGAGGAACTGGGGGTGCCTCAGGTATATGAACTGGCATTTACATTTGCTAGATTGTTTGACGGGCTTTCTGTGACTTACGCGCTGAATCACGTAAGTGCAAATGATTATACATTGTGAATGAATGCAGAGGAGTTATGAATGGCCATACAAGAATAATGAATGCGGTTATACAGAAAACATATAGGCAGGCTCAGGAGTGAGAAGAAACCATTTTGAATGACTGTATGTACACACAGGAAAAATACCAGTCGGTGAAGTACTCAAACATTTCTTGTGGAGCTTTTCCCCAAGGTGATCTATTTACTCACAACAGGATAGGTTAATGTCTCTGGTGAGTGCAGTCAATCAGCATTCTGTAGCAGAATCAATGAAAGAAGGGCAGAAAGCTTAATGGGGAATGCCACCTGCCCAGTAGTTGTAAAATGTTGGGAAAGTATTTAAGAAAACTGCATTTCAATCATATTGGGTTCATATTTTAGGAGTGGGGTGGTCCAATTCCTCCATAGCAAAACTATTAGACCTGGGCCTATTCTCTTAAGCAGCAGAGAACAGGCCTACCTCCTCCTCTCTGTGATAGAAGAAGGCAATTGTGTTACCTCTCAAGGTTTTCTCCAGCTCCTTCAACCTTTCCTCATAATGTTTTGCTCTCCATGCATCTTGCTGTCCTTGTTGCTCTTCTCTGTACTTACTCCAACTTGTCTATATCAGATGCACAGAACTGAATGCAGTAATCTATATGAGGCCTGCTCAACACAGAATATTACTTTCCTCAAAATACCAGCCAAATAAAAAAGACTCACCTTGCAACAGCGGCAGGAAATTCACATGACACATAGCTAGTAGGCATGAGAAAAAAGTTATGAAAATCAAAAGAATTCGTAAGTGATTCGTATGCAATGGGACTTTCAAGTTTTTACGGATTGCAAGGCCAATCCCGGAAGTGGACTTTCTTTTTCGAACCCCCTGGGCCCAAAATTTCGTTAGAATTCTAAATATTTCGGAAGGCTCCCTATTACCCCCTCCAAAATCCAAAATCCAAAATCCCAGACATTACTCACAGTCAGATGGGGCCTTTCCATGCTCGAGGCCTACTTTAACTGAAAGGCCTTGCCTCCAGGAAGAGAAAAACCAGCCGGAACCATAGAGAGATCGAAACCGGAAGTCCTAGAGAGGCTGGAGGACTCATCAAAAAGCACTTTAAACTGCAGGGAAAGGAGCCTGGATAGGAGGGCAGGCGAGAAGGACATGAGGCAGGCTGAAACAATGGGAGAAGGGGTTGAAAACAGCCCGGAGAGGAGCAGGAAAGTGCAGATTCAAGGAAAAGCCATAGAGTTCAAACCTCCTAGAGATCTATGGCAAAATGAATGGGGAGAAAGCTGCAGTGAAAAGAGCTCTGGAGAAGTTGGCAACTATTTTATAATAATAATATTTACCCCTTCTAATTTCCTGGAAGAAGGGCCCAGGGCATTATTTAATTCTGATAAAAATAATAAATAATATAATAATATTTACCCCTTCTAATTTCCTGGAAGAAGGGCCCTACTTGTTATTAATGCCACTGGGATCAATGTAAATGTGAGTAGATCAATAGGTACTGCTCTGGTGGGAAATAACAGCAATCCGTGCAGCCATGCCAAGCCATATGACTTTAAGGTGTCTAAGAGCAACAACAGCTCTCAAAATCAATGGGAGACGCACAGCAAAGTAATAATAATACTAAAATAATTATAGAAACAACTTGGGCCTGACATAATTATAATAATATGTTTGCTTGTTCTCGAGGGCACTAGAGTGCTTGTGGCCTTACATAATTGATAACAGACATGGATTGAAATACTGTAAAATTGACAGGGCTCTAACTACAAACCTAAGAGCATGTTCTAGTTTTCCTCATACCCTCCAGGTCACTATCACCCTTACTACATTCTTACTATTAGAATTTATTATTTAATTCTAATAAATGCTCTGGAGAAGCAAGCCTTGACTATTTTATTTTACTACTACTACTACTACTACTACTAATAATAATAATATATTAATGCTTTATATCTCCCTGCAAGGAAACCAAGGGAAATGTTGCCCCTTGATTTGCCTGTGCTTAAAACAGTGTCAGTCCTGTTTCCCTGCCTTTCAGACTTTAGAACCAATTTAGAATTTCGTTAGTAGTTACGTTACATTTTTGAACTTTTTGGAAAATTTTTTGTAAGTCTTTCTATTACTAATAAAAAAATCCCCCCGATTTGATTTTAGAATCACGATTTTTGGGTTCTAATCCATGCCTAATAGCTAGCTTTCCATCGGCGTATCAGTATCTATGGCAGGAGTGGGCAATTATTTTTTCCAAGGTGCCACACGAGAGCCAAAAAATATTATGGAGGGCCGCACCTAAAGGCTGAACTACATTCTAATCTACATTATTTATTTATTTATTTATTTACTATATTTACTATATATTACACATCATTAATATTAACATATTAATATATCAAGAAATATTAATATATTATTAGTATTAATATCATAATTATTATATTATAGTACATATAGGCATTATATTATATTGAAATTATAATATAATATAACATTATTATATTATATTATTTATTATATTATAATATTATTATAAAAATATTATAAAACAATAATAAAAACCACTAAAATAAAATGAAATTCAAGAAGACAAGGTGCCTACCAAGATAGAGGCTGACACCCTCAAGAGAGGAAGGATCCTAAGATGGAATGGCCCAATGGCCCCAGCCCAGAGGATGGCAAAACGGACCCAGCCGTCGCCGCAGCAGAGCAGAGCAGAGCAGCAGGCGATCGGAGGCTGCAGGCCTCCGCCCGCTCTCGCCCCCAGCCGTTCCCAAGGCTGATTGCCCTGTTATGGAGTGCCTAACATCCCTGGAGGCAATCTGGGCCTGCAGGGGGAGCAGTCGGTGATCTGAGGTGGCTGGTCGCCCTGACGACCCGGAAGATGATCAAGTCTTCCGGGTCGCCAGGGCGATCAGCCCCCGCAGGTGGCCGAGTGCTCCCGCTGCAGGCCCGGATCACCTCCAGGGAAGGTAGGCACTCCAAAGCCGCCGCTCCTCCGGCCTGTCTGCTGACACAAGCCCCACAGAGCTCACGATGGGATGGCGGCAGCGGCACCCCTTCCTCTTGGCCCCGCCCCTGACGCCCTTCTCTCCGGGCCAGACAGAATCGGCTGCCGGGCCGCATCCGGCCCGCGGGCCGAAGGTTGCCAGGCCCTGATGTATGGCTTCGTTCCAGGATCAATCTGTGGATACCAAAATGTGTGGCTGCTCATGTCGTTTTTTTATTGTGACATGTTTTTTTTTGTCGTGTCAGGAGCGACTTGAGAAACTGCAAGTCGTTTTTGCTGTGAGATAATTGGCCTTCTGCAAGGACGTTGCCCAGGGGATGCCTGGATGTTTTGATGTTTTATCATCCTTGTGGGAGGCTTCTGCATGAGGAGCTGGAGCTGATAGTGGGAGCTCATCCGCACTCTCCCTGGATTCGAACCTGCAACCTGTCAGTCCAGAAAAATGGTGGTACATATTTTGTGTAAAATGGCAAAATCAAGGTTTACTCTTTTGGAGTCATGGATGGTTGTATCTGTGGATACAGAGGGCCATCTGTTCTTAGGACCATCAGCATGTGATATTGACACTTCTGCAACCTTGACCTTCCTAAAGAAGGCCCAAAAATAATCACAATTCAAAATATTCTGCGTTTTTAAAGTATCGAACATCATTCCTCACCAGGTTGCATAATGACTCCTTTGGTATGTGTGGGTTTTAATGCTCCATTTTGGTTTTATTTCTTCTATTTACTCTAATTCACAAGTACCTACAGTATACAGATCTCCCTAACTGCTCATCTTCCTTTCAATTCTGTCTCATCACCTTGGTAACCAGACATATTCATTCCCACCCCACATCTAGCCTCTTTTACCCATGATTCGCTATTTAGATGCTAGAGGATCATGCTGGGCAAATGAGACAAAATCCTGTGAGTTTCCATTTGATAAAATGGACTGAATAATTGCATTTTAAATAAAAATAACAAACACTGTATACTAGGGCACAGGACTTATTGTTGTCGTTGTTGCTGTTATATCCTGCCTTTCCCCCAGAACAGTACAGTAAAAATAAACAAAAGGAAGAAATAGAAGAAAGCCATCCATAATATTAAAAGAATTTAAAATATATAATTAAAAACAACAAAATGCAAGCAAAACAATCCCATTAGAAATAATACAACTCAAAATAGTTCAGCATTCTCTCCAAAGCTCTATCTTTGAAAATATTCAGTTCACAAAAGCCTGCTGGAATAAAGAAGCATTTGCAGATGGATGGAAAGATAGGAAGGAGGGAGGCATTCTAGTTTCCCTAGCAAGGTGGTCCAACACATAGATGCAGCAACTGAAAAGGCCCTGTCTCATGTCATCGTCATCCCCGTCCCCTAGCCCCCAAGTCTTCTTACAAAAAGTGGTGGTACTGGAGAAGAGCCTTGCAGGGTCCAGGCAAGCTTATATGGGAAGATACAATTTGCCAGGTAGCATGGACCTAAGATGTATGTAGCCCCATATTGAGCATGGTGCAATGTGGGGCTGCTGCATTAGCCACCACGGCCAAATCAGGATGGGCACAGTTGATGTGCTAGCTTTGACTGGTCAGCAGCACCTTGCTTGTTTAGATCAAGCCTCAATTTTGTTATCTTCATCCAGCCAATAATGAAAGGACCAAGATAGTGACATCTCCAACCCATCCCCTAATCGAATATCAGCCAGCATGCCAATGCCTTAAATCAAGAAGTAGTTTTCTAAGCTCTACAGAGATACTCGCAGGAAGCAAGAGTCCAAAAGGGGCAGGTTAAAACCTGGAACCTGATACCAAATGAGAAACTCCCTCCTGGGCACACAGAAGATTGGGCGACTTGGAAGGCACTGGACAGACTGCGATCTGGCACCATGAGGTGCAAAGCCAACCTTAAGGAATGGGGCCACAAAGTGGAGTCCACAACATGCGAGTGTGGAGAAGAACTAACCACAGACCACCTATTACAATACAGTCTGACCCCTGCCACATGCACAATGGAGGACCTCCTTATAGCAACACCAGAGGCACTCCAAGTAGCCAGCTATTGGTCAAAGGACATTTAATATAATGCCAAGTTTTAAAACTTTGTGTTTTTAAAGACATCACAACTGTACCCTTGGTTTGCTCCTGATACAATAAATAAATAAATAGTCAATTACTGATGCAGGCAGTGATTTACAATCAAAATACCTTCCTTAGAATGTGGTGGAAAGTAGAAATAGGGTTTAATCATATTGCATATTGGTGGCACTGAAAGGCCTGCTCACAATTTCAAACAGGATTCAAGTTTTCCAAGTCAGAAGGTGTGGAAGCAAGAAGTATCCAGTGTCAGAATAATCTAGAATCAAGAAAGTCATAAATCGGAAACGGCTCCAGGAGGTTTCCGTAAAGAAGTCGTTAAACAGTGCGAAGGTCATACATCTATTAAGCACACTTGGTCATGAAATGAGATGTCCAGGCATGATTGTGTCCATGGCTGTGGTCAATTTCCCATTGTTGAGGCCTTCCATGGCTTCAACACAATTGCCTGATGATTCAAGAAGCAAATTCCCAAGAAATCATTTGGATCCATTGGCCCCCTGGAGTGGACAATCCTATTTGTGTCCCATCCTTGCAGATGCTCTGGGTCAAAACCTGGTAGGTAGTGATTTGTCCATGACAATAGAGGTACAGAAAATAACTCCATGCCAAAATCATCTTCATACCACTGTGCACAGAAAACAAAATCCAGAGTGTGACCTGCAGCAATAGTGCGGCTATCCACCACCTAGGGACAGAGCTAATGTCATGGTGCACAAGAGGTTCTGAACCACTCCTGATATGGCAATTTCAGCAAAGATGTTGAAGTCCCCCAGTATAATAAGCTGATAGGACCCCATGCCTTCTCTGAGACAACCTTGGCTCATTTAAGAAGAAAGATTGTTGAACAGCTGAATGGATAGTACACTAACAGAATACCTAATTTATCCCAGAGATATACACTCTCAAACCTTGGTCGAAGAACAGAATCCTAATAAACCCCAATAACTCTCTTTTTTACCCTTCTCCAGTCTTGTCTCTTTGCCTGCTGCTACACAAAGAAACTTGATGGGAAAAACTGAGAGAGAGAGAGAGAGAGAGAGAGAGAGAGAGAGAGAGAGAGAGAGGGAGAGACTCCTACCCACAGCTTCATCCAGATAGGTGTTGCAAGCCAGGCCAATGTATTCATTGAATTTGAATAGTTTCTCCCATTTATTTATTTAAAACTTTTGTACCCCAACCTTCTCACCTCTATCGAGGGACTCAGACCGGCATAACAGCAAAAATTCAATGCTATACAATTTAAAAACAACTACAACAACATATTAAAATACACAAAAACCCAGCATAAAACCACATCGCCATTAAAACAATTCCACTCAATCTGTAAACGTGGTCATACATTCAGATAATAGCCAATCTCAGCCCATTCTGGGAAGGCTTGGTTCCATATCCAAGTCTTCACCAGCCTCCTAAAGGACAACAGATCTCGCATCACTTGGTAGAGAGTTCCACAGCCAAGGGGCGACCACAGAGAAGGCCCTGTCTCCCGTCCCCACCAGCCGCGCTTGCGACCCTTCCTTTCACTCCCCCCACCACTGAGAAAACATCCTTTCTTTATTGTCAGACAATTACTCTAAAAACAGACAAGCAAACAAACAAACCAAAAAAACCAATATACCCACAGGCAAATATTAAAACAATAGAAACCTCTGTCCTCTATCCAGCAAAAGAGTACTAAGCATTTAAATTGACTCGATTTTTTTCCCTGAAAAGTTTCAAAAAGATGCTCTACAAAGAAGGGGGTTATAGCGCTCACAAAGAATATGACTTTTTTAATTAAAAAAACCACAACCCTATCAAACAGATGAAAGTTGCTGTTTAGATTTTGAAATTATGTAAACAAGCCTTTTTGAACACTTCTGACCTCAAACTCAGCAAAAGGTATCCAAGTTTCAAGTCAACTTAATGAGCAGGTTTCTGATTGTATGTTGTAGAGCTTTGGCCTTTAGCCATCCCAAACTGCCAGTTGTCTGGTTATAAAGGCAAAATATGATTCATCCAACTCACCTTTGAGCCAGGGTACCATAAATACTGGCTAATTAGGGCAGTCAAATGCAAACTCCAGGGTGAGGTGCTGGATGCTGATGATGTCAACCTCTACATGGGAACAGCAAGGAAAAGTCTTATCAGAGTGAAAATACTGGTCCACTGAGTAAGAGGTTGGTCTAGATCAGTGGTTCACAACCTGTGGGTCCCGAGGTGTTTTGGTCTACAGCTGCCAGAAATCCCAGCTAGTTTGCCAGCTGTTAGGATTTCTGGGAGCTGAAGGCCAAAACATCTGGGGACCCACAGGTTGAGGACCACTGGTCTAGATTGATATTTTGGTCTAGTCCCACAGGACTCCTGTGTGGTTACGTGGAAACATGTTTCATGACTGAATTGCAGAATCTGCTCAAGGTTTTCAAACCAAACATTGACAAAATGGTATAGGAACACCCCCAATTAGCCCACCTAAATGCTGTTGGCAAGAATGTGGGGAAACTGGAACATTTATCCATATGTGCTGTGTAAAGGTACAAAATTTCAATAGAAAAATAAAGGGGGAAATGGAGGAATTATTAGAGCCAAAATTAGGGTGGAACAATAAACGGGTTTTTTTTACCTTGAAACTGGAAGGGAAAAGCAGCAATTAAGATTAGGCTGAGACGACTATGTAAATATATGCTTGCTGCAGCCCAAGCTATGGTAACCCTGAGATGAAAAAAAACATAAAAATTGGGATATATAAAATGGTACAAATATTTAGCAAACTATAAAAATAAATAAATAAATAAACTTTATCTATATTCCGCCCTATCTCCCCGAAGGGATGCAATTATATGCTTCAAGATTACAACACGAATAGGAAAAGTAATTATACCATTGGATACCCCAGGGGAAAATGGAAATGGGGAAAACTAATATTCAAGGCAAAGGGCAACAGAAAATGTATGAAATTGAACCAGACTATCCTTATGATCCAACAAACAGAATGAACAATAAAGGAAATGTATGACTGTTCCCATAGGTACCGCTCCAGCGGGAAGGTAACGGTGCTCCGTGCAGTCATGCTGGCCACATGACCTTGGAGGTGTCTATGAACAACGCCGGCTCTTCGGCTTAGAAATAGAGATGAGCACCAATCCCCAGAGTTGGACATGACTGGATTTAATGTCAGGGGAAAACCTTTATCTTAACCTATGACTGTTCCTGGAGGGAGGGGGGTGAATGGGAGAAGAATGGGGAGGGGGAAAATAGTGGAAAAGGGATGGATACAAGTAGAGGATGAGGGCAACTACATACAAATTTTTTAATCTCTTTTTTGTTAAATTTTTAAAATATATAGATGGTATAAGTCCCCTATGTTATCTTCTAAACTTCCTCATGAGGAGAAATGGTTATGCTATACTCTACTTGTTTGATGCAAATAAATAAACTTAAAAAAGCTTTCAAACCAATATGAAGAAGGTGAGAGTCAAATCCTGAAACATTATGTATTTTTATAAGATTTATGTCTTTAGAGACAACTCCCCACACTCTTCTGTGGACTGTGGAAATCCTTGAAAAAACATTCTATTGCAAGTATAACAAACAGTTTTTGTTCCCACAGTTACTCAAGCAGATAGATGAGTCTGTAAATAGTCTCCTGGCTGTGGATATTCTGGGATCATCTTTAAATTTAGATTAATTCCTTCTGGCAGTTGTTCTGAAAGTAACAGACGAAATAAAAGAAATGTATTTCTCTATGGTATCATTTGGAGTCGAGGGAGGAAATGCCATGCACTTATTTCATTACACACACAATTCTTTTCAAGGTTTGTTTGACCTTCCAAGGAAGCCTGATTTAATGTATTAATAAGACAGAGTGATTACATTTTGGGTAAAGAACCATATGAAGGGCACTGCAAACCTTAACAATGCAACAAATATGTGATGCCTCTCTGATAACTCTGTATGGTGGGCAGAGAATAATTTGATTTCTCAACACTTAATTACGGATTACTGTGTGACTGGTCAGCAATTTGAAATTACGTGAGATAATACTAAAATCCCGCCAGTACATTTAGACCTAGAATAGCACATTTACATGTCCTCTTTGAGTGATTTGGTCAGCTCTGAGAATGTCAGAATTTGTTTAGTGGAATGCTAATCAATTCATAAAAGGTTAATAAATGGAGAATGTCATACTCTGACATTCGTGAGAAGAGATGACTCACTAGAAAAGACTTGCTTGGCAAGGTAGAAAACAGTCAGAAAGGAGGAAGAGAGCTTTACAAATGAATACTAAATCAAGGAAGCCACCTTACTTACTTAGGCGAGCCCTCGTAGCTTGAGAATGATTGTCTTCGAGATGTGGTGTCTTGGCGGTGCGTCCATAAGTGGCTGTGGAGCCCTATTCTTGATCCGCATCTTCTCCCGCAGTGAGGACATTGGTTTCCAGGTGGAAGGTGGTCCTGGTCAGGGTTGGCTTGATGCGCCTTCCTCTTGGCCATTTCTCTCTTTCGCCCTCCATTCGTGCCTCTTCAAATTCCACAGCACTGCTGGTCACTGCTGACCTCCAGTTAGAGCGCTCAAGAGCCAGGGCTTCCCAGTTGTCTGTGTTTATATCACAGTTTTTAAGGTTGGCTTTAATACCATCTTTAAATCTCTTTTGCTGTCCACCAACATTTAGTTTCCCATTCTTGAGTTCGGAGTAGAGTAACTGCTTTGGGAGACGGTGATCGGGTATTCGGACAATGTGAAATAACCACTAGGGTGGGGGAAGGGGAAAAAGACAAAGAAAATAAATATAGCTTGTATTAAATTGTAAGTATCATCAATTAAATTTATATATTCTTATGTAAGACTTTAGAGTAGGGTATGCAAGCCCTTTGCAGTTGAAATTCGAATCACACAAAAATCAAATATATATTGAATCATTAATCGTATGTATTGTACAGAAAAAGCATCTTAATGAGCAATATGAGTCAAAAGGAACGCTGAAAGGATTCAATATAAAGGAAATACTTCAGAAAACGCCAAAAGTCTACAATATAAAGGTAGTTCTTCAGAGTATTTTACTCATGGAGAGTATGTCCCAATACTCATATAGAGTCCAATCTCAAATGTAGTTAAGGGTACTGACCCCTCGAAATCCAATATATGATAAAGAGTAGGAGGAGGAGAAGCAGAATAATCCAATCCAGGAGGCTGTAAACCTCGCGTCTTTTTCCTCCAGAGCGCTTTACGATCGCGCTAAAGGGTCTACGACAGGGGTGGGCAATTACCGGGCCTCCAGGTGTTTTGGACTTCAACTCCCAGAAATCCTAACTGCTGGTAAACTGGCTAGGATTTCTGGGAGTTGAAGTCCAAAACAACTGGAGGCCCGGTAATTGCCCACCCCTGCTCTACGGACATAAGCAGATGCCTGCGCATTGCCGTTTCGCCAGACAGGCTCTGGCTTCCTCAGGACCCCGGGACATAATTACACTTGCCGTAAAGCGGATTATTCCCAACAGTCATTGTCATTCATCACAGTAAGCAAACATAGGCATTATACACAGTCAGAATATAATCACATGTTTGGACAAGTGTTCTAGGTCTATCCCCGAAGTGTATAGACCTAGCTTTGTATGGCCAGTCCAGCGGAATTGATGGTGGAGGAGCATTGCTTCAATTTATTGCTTCTTCCAGCACATTGACATTTGTCTGCCTGTCTTCCCAAGAGATTTGCAGGATTTTTCAGAGGCAGTGTTGATAAAATAGTTCCAGGAGTTGCGTATGACGTCTGTAGATAGTCCACGTTTTGCAGGTGTATAGCAGGGTTGGGAGGACAATGGCTTTATAAACAAGCACCTTGGTCACCCTACAGATTCCCCAGTCCTCAAACACTCTCTGCTTCATTTGGGAAAATGCTGCACTTGCAGAGCTCAGGCAGTGTTGCATTTCAGTGCCGACTTGGAAGATGCCTGTGTGAGAGTTTTTAAATGTGTGGACATCAGTGCATAGCCGATCACCACACAGTCTTCACAGAGTGAGGTTCCATCCAGTGACATGGTTAACACGATGATGGTGACTTCTCAATCTGTTGCAGCCTTCTTCCGCCTTCACAGCCATTGTAACATGTACCATGTTATCCTCTGCTGGTGAGGTCTTTGGGTCTTCGGATTGAGCTTGATCTGGTACCTCCCCTGCGGCCATTCCTGAGAGTCCATGACTCCAGTGGTTGCGCCCGCAGGTTCATTGGAACACGCAAGCTCGCTCACCATAACAAGGTGACAATCTATCGAGGAGGAAGCCACCACCATGTCGTTATATGACCTGAGCAGGGTTTCTGATTTGGAGGTGTTTCATTCATAGAGTGACCATAAGATGAAGTCAAATTGGTGGCAGTTAAAAACAGTAAATAAGAGATGCAATCATGCTCAGCATAAGGCAAGGGGCAGGACTGGCATGGCAGAGCCTATGTTTTGAATGTAGAAAGATTTATTTTCATCATATTTAGCTTGGTCTGGAAAAACATTGCTTAAACTCTGAAGAATTACTACCATCTATTTGCTTGGACAATACAAAGCTAATTGGACCAATGCTGGGATGGCGTATAAGTCAGTTTTATATATTCCCATGGAAACAGTTAACATGGCCTAGCACTGGAGTTGCTAATCAGTTTTTTGACAGTATAATTATATTGGAAACGTTCCTCAAAGCAACACATTATTAAAATGTATTAAATACTTACATTACAAATCAGTGTTGTCAAATTAAGCCTACTACCAAGTAAACAGTTTCGGTTTTTGGAAGGAACAGCTTGTAATCTTGAATACACCTTCTCGGAAATAAGTTCAATTTAAACAATGAAAGGTTTAGAAGGAAATGTACCAGTCCAGTTAGGGTGGAAGAAAATAGTTAATGACTCATCTGAAATAAGTGGTCCATTCTATGCTCGTATTTTCAGAAGCCGGTTCCACAGGGTTCAATTAAATTTACTTATTAGGGTCCACATCTGCACAGGACAGCAAACTTAATCTCCTGTTCATAGCCTACCATTGTAGCTATGCTGGGAATGTGATAAAAACAATTTGGGTTACTTATAGTCTCATTTTAAGTACTCACAATGCCATTGTTGCATACTGTAGGTAAATTGATGGCTCCTTTATTAAGCAGAGGAAATCTCTTTATCTGTATCTACATAACAGAGCACCAACTGGTTCAGGGGTTCCCAACCTGGGTTCATGGACCACCAGTGGTCCGCAAGAACTAAAATATTGTTTACAGCCTCACCGTTACTATATTGTTGCAACGAAAGGCTTTAATACGGTTGTCAGTGGACAAGCAGATGGTGACAACTGGGTGGCATATGTTCTGTATCAGAAACTAGAGTGGTCTATCCAATGCAAATTTCCCAAAATAACCAAACTCCATGTACATAGAGAAGCCATTGAAATCCTCAAGCATGTGGACAATTTCAACAGAAAGGAAGAAACAATGTAAATGAACAAAATCTGACTACCAGTATTTTTTTAAAAATACTCTAAAATCGTAACAGTAAATAAAGAACAACACTCAAAAACAGGGGAACTCCAGACAAGAAACAATCAGGGACAGCTCATTACCTCTCAACAAAGGATTCCCCCAGGCAGTAAGAAGCCACACCTTGAAACTGCTAGGCCATCTTCTTCAAAGTGTTGATCTTGACCTTTAAGGCCTTGCATGGTCTGGGGCCGGTGTACTTGAGGGACCGTCTACTCCCATGTGTTCACCAGAGATCTCTTCGATCTGAGGATCACAACCTCTTGCAGATCCCTTCCCTACGAACTGTCTGCCTATCTTCAACTAGACAGAGGACCTTCTCTGTTGTGGCACCGAGCCTGTGGAATGCTCTGCCGCCTGAAGTCCGTGCAATTAATGAGCTGCCGGCTTTCCGGAAAGCTTGTAAAAAAGCTCTTTTCCGCCAGGCTTTTGACCTTTAGTCACCCTTGGTTGTAGTTTGACACTGTTTTAATGTTCTGATACCTGCTGTTTTATTGTTCCGATGTTATAGTTTGATACGCTGTAAATCGCCCTGAGCCAATTGGAAAGGACGGTATACAACTCGAAATAATAAATAAATAAATAAATGCTAATCAAGGTGGCATTTGAAATATTCACACCTACCTCCAACAGATGAGTTCTTTCTCCCACCCTGGACAGATATAGAAACCTCATTTTCCAAGTGTCCAACAGACTTCACAACCTCTGAGGATGCCTGCCATAGATGCAGGTGAAATGTCAGGAGAGAATGCTTCCTGAACATGGCCATACAGCCCGAAAAACTTACAACAACCCAGTGATTCCTTCCATGAAAGCATTTGACAATACAATGATCACAATAACCTTTCTGACATTGTTTTGCAGAGGAGCTGGAATTGTTGCTGGAACTGGAACAACTTTCATGGTCATTCAAATGGTATGAATGTATGTAAAAGTGTTTCTGGAATGTCTTGTACAGATGGGAGGCAGTGAGATCATTCCCTCTCCTTTCGGGTGATGACATGAGATGCTTTAATTATTAGATGTGCAAGTTTCTGAGGAAGAGAAGTCAAACCATATAGCCATCAGAATAGCAAGTTTTAGAAAGTGGTTGAGTGAGATGTGCCAGTTATTGCTCACCTGCATGTAGCATAGGGTTGCTATTAGCCATGGCTAGAAAGAAAATTGTTTTTAGAAAACCTGAGCTTTTAACTTCATGCTCTACTGTTGAATATTGATGCTTTATCTTATAAACCATGGGGTTGCCTTTTTCTCATGGGCACACCAGGCCCGGATTACCCATAAGGCCACCCTAGGCCATGGCCTAGGGGCGCAAGCAGCCAGGAACATGGCAGAGGAGGCAGAGGCGGCTTAAATCCCAGCGCAGTTGCCGCCCCGCAGCAGCCTTCATACCGAAAGGTCACGTGAGCGTGGGAAGAAGGGCTCGGCGCCTGTGGGGAAAAAGAAGGAGAAGCAGGGTTGGAATTAGGCCAGGATTCTCCTTGCTCCTTTTTCCTTTTTGGGGGCAAAGCACGGGCAGTGGTAAGAAGGAATGTGTGTGTGGGGGGGAGCGGGGTTGCGGTAGAGGTTGGTTTGGGGGCGTAATTCCAAAGTGTGGCCTAGGGTGCCAAAAGGGGTTAATCCGGGCCTGGGGCAGACTACACCTCATAAATAATGACTTGCCTGCTGGGTATTAACAATAGAGAATTATTTTTCTTACTAGGCTTAACTGATAAGACTGTTCAGCTAAACACCAATGAAGACAAGATCTTTACATATATTATTAGTGCGGCTCGGATTGTGTTCGCGAGGCTATGGAAACAGACAAATATGCCAAATATGGATCAATGGCGAGAAAAAATGTCAGACATCAGAGATATGGACAGGCTAACCTTTCTTCTAAAATTACGTAATGGAGACCCAATTAAATCTTCAAACTGGTCTTGTTTTGACGACTATCTAGTACAGTTAAATACAAAAATAGGATGAAGCAGGGGCATTATTAAAGAAAGCTATGAAAGAAACATATATATATATATATATATATACGGATATATATATATATATATACGGATATATATATATAGGTAGATATTTGTATATATCAATAGATATATACACAAGATAGGTAGTCAATACTACACAACAAAATGTAATCTCAGGTTCTACAAATGTTTTGAATAAATTTTAAATTAGATATTAATAAAAATAAAAATGTATAATTGCCATTGACTAGATCTACAAAACATGGAAGTCGTACAATTTTATGTACTACTAGCTTGGGGACCCGGCCCTGCCCGGGTCATTTGAGAAGTGCAGCAGGATGTAGAGTGGGTCATGGGGGCTCTGTGTGCCAAGTTTGGTCTTGATCCATCATTATTGGGAGTTGCAGTGGTATCATGATATTACTGTTGGTTGTGCAAGGCCCATCATCTCTGGCCCCCCCCCCCCCAAAGTGTAGTAGGATGTAGATTGGGTCATGGGGGCTCTGTGTGCTAAGTTTGGTCTGTATTGGTGAATGGATAAGGGATGCATTCTTTTTCGGAAGTGAGTGAAGGTACTTCAAGTCCCATCATCCGTGGTCCGTCTCACAGTAAACTGCACCAGGCTGTAGAGTGGGTCATGAGGGCTCTGTGTGCCAGATTTGGTGTTGATCAGTCATTGGATTAGGTTTGTAGCAGGATTGGGAAGTGAGGGAAGGTACTGCAAGTCCCATCATCCATGTTCTCTCCCCTCCAAACTTCAGTAGGATGTAGAGTGGGTCACTGGGGCTCTGTGTGCCAAGTGTGGACTTTCGGTGTTTTTTGGGGCCACAGTGGTCTGTGGGAACAGAGGGGTGTGAAAATACTACAAATTCCATCATCCATTGTCAGTCCTCCCCGAACCTCACCAGGACGTGAAGGCAGTCATGGGGGTTATGTGTGCCAAGTTTGGTCTCAATCGGTAATTGGATGAGGGTCGCAGCAGACTTGGGAAGTGAGTAGAGGTACTTCAAGTCCCATCATCCATGGTCCACCCTCCTCCAAACTGCACCAGAATGTAGAGTGGGTCATGAGGGCTCTGTGTGGCAAGTTTGGTGTTGATCAATCATAGGATTAGGTTTGTAGCAGTCTTGGAAAGTGAGGGAAGGTACTGCAAGACCCATCATCCATGTTCTGTCCCCCTCCAAACTTCAGTAGGATGTAGACTGGGTCACTGGGGCTCTGTGTGCCAAGTGTGGTCTTTATCAGTGTTTGTTGGGGGCCACAGTGGTCTGTGGGAACAGAGGGGTGTAAAAGTACTACAAATCCCATCATCCATTGTCAGTCCTCCGCCAACCATCACCAGGACGTGAAGGCAGTCATGGGGGTTATGTGTGCCAAGTTTGGTCTCGATCAGTGATTGGATGAGGGTTGCAGCGGACTTGGGAAGTGAGTAGAGGCACTTCAAGTCCCATCATCCATGGTCCACCCTCCTCCGAACTGCACCAGGACGTAGAGTGGGTCATGGGGGCTGTGTGTGCTGAGTGTGGTCTGTATTGGTCCTTTTTGGTGACCTCAGTGGTCTGTGGGAACCAAAGTGTTGGAAAGTACTACAAATCCCATAATCCGTGGGTCATGTCCCCATCCCCGCCAGGACGTAAAGGGGTTAGGGGTTATGTGTACCAAGTTTGGTGCAGGTCCATCACCCGGGCTGATCACTGTGGCCTGTGAAAGTGGCTGCCACATATCCGCCCTGGCCTGTGAAAGTGGCTGCCACATATCCGCCCTGGCCTGTGAAAGTGGCTGCCACATATCCTGGCCTGTGAAAGTGGCTGCCACATATCCGCCCTGGCCTGTGAAAGTGGCTGCCACATATCCGCCCCTGGCCTGGTGAAAGTGGCTGCCACATATCCCCCCGCGCCTGTGAAAGTGGCCGCCACACATCCACCCTGCCCTGTGCAAGTGTCTGCCACACATCCCCACTCGCCTGTGAAAGTGGCTGCCACATATCCACCCTGGCCTGTGAAAGTGGCTGCCACATATCCGCCCTGGCCTGTGAAAGTGGCTGCCACATATCCACCCTGGCCTCAGAAAGTGGCTGCCACATATCCGCCCTGGCCTGTGAAAGTGGCTGCCACATATCCACCCTGGCCTCAGAAAGTGGCCGCCACATATCCGCCTCTGGCCTGTGAAAGTGGCTGCTTCCACCCTTCTGCCCTCCCGCCTCCACATACACACATACAAACATTCCGCTTTATAAAGGTATACAGATAAATGTTTATTTTTTGTTTTGTATTTTTTCTGTATTCACTTTTCTTTTTCTTTTTCTTTTCTTTTCTTTTTCTTTTCTTTTTCTTTTCTTTTTCCCCATCCTTCCTTTTTCCCCCTCCCCCTTTTCCCTTTGTCCCCCATAAACCATCCCATTATCATCTATATTCCTCACTGCTCCCTTGTGAATGTATGTTACACTGCAAAATTTCCAATAAAAATTATATTAAAAAAACAATAGAGAATTACAGCAGTTGTATAAGCACTTTAAATGCCATGGATCCGTTCTATAGAATCCTTAGAACCATAGTTCCACTCTTCTGAACTAAAGCTATCTCACAAAGAACACTAAAAATATTTCCCAACTACAAACCTGCAGTACAGAACCACAAAGGAAAGTGAGATTGAACTGATCTAATGGTGCAGTGCAGATTCTCTGTGCGACCACTCAGAGGTCTTTAACAGAGCATGAATTTGAGACCGTTTAATTTTTTTAAATTACATTTCCAACTAAAGATATTTTCATGTTTTATGAATGGTCCACAAAACCTATTTGCTACATAAAATGATGTAGTGACAGAGCTATGACTGACAAACAATAAGGATTTGTGGGATATTTATATTGATGATCATTTCTCTGTAGCGCTGAAAGAATTTGTTGAAAGATTTACAGAGCAAGTGAGAAGACATTATCTAATCTATAAGTGGACATACTGCGATAAATGGGAAAGGACAATGGGGAGAGAGAATGGATTAGCAAAGAATGAACATTTCAACAGATATTATACTTGTCTCCATCTTCCAACTTTGTTTAATAGTGCCATAATTGGAAGAAAAATCTGTTGTAAGGGGAAAAAAATTGAAATACTGTCTGCAACCCAGAAAACTATGTGCTTGATAATATAATATGACCTCAAAGTTCATCTGTCACAACTCTTTTCTAATGCATAAATGGATTAATACATCGTCTCTGAACCTCTGAACCAAGAGAATTAGGAGACTGAAATGGTCTCCCTGTGCCTCCTAAATGACCATTTCCTATCGCTGGTCGCTTTGTAAGACGTAGAATATTGCTATATCTCATTGAAACATAATCAGGAGAAAGATACTCTTAATAGTGCTGCTGACGTCACTAAGTCCTGTAAATATATAGCTTGGTTGGGTATACTTACTTAGGTGATCCCTTGTAGCTTGAGGATAATGGTCTTCCAGATGTGGTGCCTTGGCAGTTGGTCCGTAGGTGGCTGTGGAGCCCTATTCTTGATCCACATCTTCTCCCGCAGTGAGGACATCGGTTTCCAGATGGACCCTGGCAAGGGTTGGCTTGATGCGCCTTCCTCTTGGCACATTTCTCCCTTTTGCCCTCCATTTGTGCCTCTTCAAATTCTGCAGCACTGTTGGTCACAGCTGACTTCCAGTTAGAGCGCTCAAGGGCCAGGGTTTCTCAGTTTTTGATGCCTATGCCAAAGTTTTTAAGCCCATCTTTAAATCTCTTTTGCTGTCCACCAATGTTACATTTCCCTTTTTAAAGTTCAGAGTAGAGTGGCCAGTCCAGTGGAGTTGATGGCAGAGGAGCATCACTTCAATGCTGGTGGTCTTTCTTTCTTCCAGCAGGCTGACATTTGTCCTCTTGTCTTCCCAAGAGATTTGCAAGATTTTTCGGAAGCAGGATGGATATGAGTCAGCATCTGGCCTTTCCCCAATGCATCTAAGGGTCCTTCCACACAGTCATATAACCCAGACTATCAAGGCAGGAAATCCCACACTAATGCACCTTCTACACTGCACTATATCCCAGGATCTGACCCCATATTTTCTGCTTTGAACTGGATTATATGAGTTCTCACTGCCAGATAATATGGGATAATATTTATTTATTTATTTACTTTATTTATATTCCGCTCTTCTCACCCCAAAGGGGACTTACAGTACACATACTTGCAGACAATCCCTGCAGTTCAACATGTGACATATATAGATGAACATACGACATATAGACGAACAGAGGCAAACTTCTGGCCACCAGGGGGAGCTGACGCACTCATCTCTCAGCGTTTTCCAGTGTCCCTTTTTGTTGTTTTCTTCCGCATTCCTCAGCAATTCCTGGAGTTCTTTAATGGCCTCATAAATCAGTCCAAATTTGCCTCCCCACTTTAATGTGGTACCTTTATCTCCTACTTGACCAATGTAATTGTCAACAGCAGGCTACACTTAAGGTCGAGCACCCACCTTGACCCGGGCAGGCCTCAAACTCATGACCTACTGGTCAGAGAGATCTTATGCAGCTGACACTTAGCCAGCTGCGCCACATTCCCGGATAATCTGGAATCAGATCCTGGTATAAGGGGCCGTGTGGAAAGGGTCTAAGCCAGGGGTGGGCAATTACCGGCCCTCCAGGTGTTTTGGACTTCAACTCCCAGAAATTCCAGCCAGTTTACCAGCTGTTAGGATTTCTGGGAGTTGAAGTCAAAAAACACCTGAGGCCGGTAATTGCCCACCCCTGGTCTAAGCCTATGTCTCAATTAAATCTGTTATTTTTCTGGTGGTGGTTGTTTGTTTTAGATTAGTAGACCTAGTGGTCAATTTAAAGCCATGAATTTAAATTTACTTTTTATTGGTATGAATTATTGTAATAGGTTTTAATCTTAGATCTATGTCTTTAAATATATGTGTTTTAATGGTCATGTTTTAATCTATACATTTTAACGATGTTGTACTCTGCCCTGGAACAGTTTTGGGAAGATGTTATGACAAATGTTCGACCACTTTCTCTCCTGTGGTTATTTCTTTCTCCATCCTTGATAGGAATCCTTCAGATATGAAGCCTTATGTCCATGAACATAAGGCTTCAGTTTCTTTCAGTTTCTTTCTCCATCCCTTCATTAGGAAAACCTAATGATTATTCTTTTGTCCCTGGAACTGCAACAAAAGCAGCGGCATAGTGTCTGTCTGTACTTAATGTGATGAGCTCTATATGACTGCTAGATTTGTGCTCTTCTACATCTACTGGTGCTTTTATATTTTATTGCCTTTTGTCTCCATGGCTTACATTGGTTTTTTTACTCTTGTCGTTTGAGGATAAAACCTCATATATCTGACAAAGTCCATTAAAACTTATATCACTGCTGAATTGTTCAATTGTTGCCAGGTTTCTTACTTTGCTTCATTAATTCTACCCCTCTAGAATTAAAACGGAGGGTTTTCAGCAAATGTGTGAGCTGCTTTTCACTCTTCATTGAATAGCCACAGTTGGCCTCACTGCTACATGACGGAGAAGATCCAAAGGCATTCGGTGTCACTTCCAAGCAACCTGTGCCACTTCTGATATTTGGAAGTTGAGATCTGCATGCATCAATAACATTCTTACCTTTTCAGTTGCATGCTCAAGCACATTTCTGGCATTTGACAGAAAATATTATTCTAATTATTTTAACCGCATTCCAATTATACTCCTAGCTGTTTCAGTTGAACAGAAGCTATCTAAACTACAAATTTCATTTTTTCTGCATGGGTATTCCACTGTTGTACATCAGGCTAGTCATATTAAATGTATTTTTTTTAAATCACCATTCTTTTCTCTCTCCATTCAAGGATGTAAATGAAATAACACAAACACTAAAAGCTTAGTGAAGCATAAGCAATGTTGGCCATTATGGCAGATATCTTTAACCAGGGTGGACTGGACTCTGAACTCTTTACTGACTTACTACTTTACTTAGTTAGGGGACCCCTTGTAGCCCGAGGATGATGCTTCTCCAGGTGTAGTGTCTGTAGGTGGCTGTGGATCCTAAGGTGGCTATTGTTGACCCGCATGTTCTCCCGCAGTGAGGCCATCGGTTTCCAGGTAGAAGGTGGCCCTGATCAGGGTTGGCTTGACACACTTCCTCTTGGCATGTTTCTCCCTTTCACCCTCCATTTATGCCTCTTAGAATTCTGCAGCACTGCTGGTCACAGCTGATCTCCAGTTAGAGTGCTCAAGGGCCAGGGCCATAGTTTTTAAAGTTGGTTTTAAGCACATCTTTAAATCTCTTTTCCTGTCCACCAATATTCCGTTTTCTGTTCTTGAGTTCGAAGTAGGGTAACTGCTTTGGGAGACATTTGGACAACGTGGCCAGTCCAATTGAGTTGATGGCATAGGAGCATTGCTTCAATCCTGGTGGTCTTTGCTTCTTCCAGCATGCTGACATTTGTACACCTGTCTTTCCAAGAGATTTACAGGATTTTTCGGAGGCAATGATGATGGAATTGTTCCAGGAGTTGAGTGTGACGTCTGTAGACAGTCCACGTTTTGCAGGCATATAGCAGGTTTTGGAGGACAATGACTTTATAAACAAGCACCTTGGTATCCCTACGGAGGTCCCAGTCCTCAAACACTCTCTGCTTCATGTCATTGTGGAGGAGCTGCAAAATGTTCACAAATTTGTCAGGGCACCCAATTTTTTGGAGAATGGTCCAGAGAGCACTGTGATTCACTGTGCCGAATGCCTTTGCAAGGTCAACGAATGCCATGTACGGAGGTTGGTTTCATTCACTGAATTCTAACCCCTAGGAATCCTTCCACTCACCAACCCTTCTTTTCCCAATTAGTTCCTTGCTGGATTAGTTTACCTGCAGGGTGATCCCTTAAATACAGACTTGTCGCTATGTTGTTGTGTGACTTAATAGACATCCAGAGACAGGTTCAAAAATATTTAAGAACAGGTTTATTAATAAGCACAGTAGAATTTCTAATATTGTATTATTTAAGCTCCCCAACTTATAGGTAGTTCTTCCTTCTTCCTCAAATCCAAAACACTGCCTTTATCATCTCAAAACCATCTCAACTTCAAACCCTGTTTGAACCCTCTCAGAGGCAAACCTCTGCCTTTAAATACAGCCTGTTCCTCCACATGTCCTTTCACACCCATGACTGACTCCCTTCCCACCTAATTGCCACAGATTTTTCTCACAGTAGGGAATTTAATATTTTTTAACATAACGCAAAATCATGGATACAAACTACTACAATTAAGGTAGAGAGAAAAATGAATCTGTTAAGAGTTATCTTGATAATCCTGATGTTGCTTAGTCAACAATTTCAACTGCAGAAAAAAGTAGCTGAAATTGTCATTTATTTCGTTATTGCACTTTTTCACTGCTAGGTTGGAGCCCTCGGTGGTGCAATGGGTTAAACCCCTGTGCCGCCAGGACTGCTGACCGAACGTTCAGCAGTTGGAATCCAGGGAGTGAGGTGAGCTCCCGTCTGTCAGCTCCAGCTTCTCATGTGGGGACATGAGAGAAGCTTCCCACGGGGTGGTAAAACATTTGGGTGTCCCCTGTATAACGTTCTTGCAGGCGACCAATTCTCTCATGCCAGAAGCGACAGTTTCTCAAGTTGCTCCTGACATGAAAAAAAACCCTGCTAGTTTGGGGTAGTTTCACATAGTGTATTTTGCTTCATATGACAAAATATCTTGGTTGACTGTAGGCCATCTACTCTTGCCTTGGGCGAATCGGGTGGTGAAGCTGCCCTCTGCATTTTTTGTCTTAGGCAGCAAAGTGTGGGATAGAAGGAAAGAAATGGAAGAAGTCTTGAGATCACCCAAGACTCAGCCCACACTAAAAACTTTATTGACTATTCTTGTCAACTGAATTCAGAACATAGTGGGATATGAAAAACAATACCCTACTCCAGTGTTTCTCAACCAGTGTGCCGTGGCACACTAGTGTGCTGTGAGCGATCATCAGGTGTGCCTCGAGAAAAGCTCTCTGCCCCCCTTCCTTCCCCCCTCCTCCTGCCAAACTCCTGCTGCTTGGGAGAGGAGGAGGAAGGGCCAGGCGGCAGCGAAGAAAAAGAAGAAGGGACCAGGGAGCTGCCTCCTTTGGCTGTTTCCCCAACCAGCCTCCAATCCGCCATGACTCTCGCCCCTTGCTTGTTGAAGCCGCACGGAGGAGGAGCCCTGCCTACTGAAGCCCGTCCACCGCTCATGCTCCTCCTCTGTGGGAGAGCTGAAGCTGGGGGGGAGCCGCGGCCTGGCTCCGCCCCTTCCCTTGGCTTCAGTTCTCCCACAGCTTCTCCAGCCTTGAGGAGGCAGTGCCAAGCCAGCGGTGGCAGAGCCAGCACAATGATGGCTTGGCGCTGTCCCCTCAAAGCTGGCGAAGCTGTGGGAGAACTGAAGCCGGGGGGAGTGGGCAGGGCATGGTGCGGCCTGGCTCTGCCCCCTCCCCCGGCTTCAGCGCTCCCACAGCTTCGCCAGCCTTGAGGGGGCAGTTCCAAGCCAGTGGTGGCAGAGCCAGCACAATGCTGGCTTGGCACTGCCCCCTCAAGGCTGGTGAAGTTATGGGAGAACTGAAGCCAGGGGGGGGGGGGGGGGGGGGGGGCATGGCGTGGCCTTGCTCCTCCCCCTCCCTGGCTTTGGCACTCCCAGCAGGTCACCATCTCCCAGCCATTCTTTACTGTGTTACAGTGTCATTTTGGTTGGTGGTGTGCCCCCAGATTTTTTTAATGTTAAAAGCGTGCCATGGCTCAAAAAAGGTTGGGAAACACTGCCCTACTCCACTCAATAGGCTATCAGCTATAATTCTGAACAAGCTTAAGTTTTCAGAGTCTCTTCAAAGACAGTTCTCACCCTAATAAATATAATTTTTCTGAGTTCTAATCCAAAAAAGTAATGCTTCCAAATTCTTCTAGAGCAGTGTTTCTCAACCAGTGTGCCGTGGCACACTAGTGTGCCATGAGCAATCATCAGCTGTGCCTCGAGAAAAGCTCTCTGCCCCCCTTCCTTCCCCCCCCCTCCTGCCAAACTCCTGCTGCTTGGGAGAGGAGGAGGAAGGGCCAGGCGGCAGCGAAGAAAAAGAAGAAGGGACTGTAGCACCCCAGTTCTCGTTCATGCCTGGAGGGCAGGGGGCAGCACCGGGGGTCCCACTTGCATTGGAGCTAGCTGATTCCGAGGAGGATTTGGAGGGGCTGGAAGAAGGGGATTTTGAGGTAGCTTGGCCTTCTTCCCCCACAGAAAGCCTGGCCTGGGATGACGGCTGGCCTGATCCTTACGAGATGCAGGAAGGCCAGACGGATTTCGAAAGCAGTGATAGTGAAGATTATGAACGGCCGGGGGGCGAGGTTCACAAGAAAGAATGTGGGAAACAACCGAGGGAGAGGCCCGGGAAGCAGATGGGGAGTTCGGCTCTCATGAAGATAGTGAACCAGGTGCTGGGAGGCAAGGTCGAACCTTTGATAGGAGACGGAGCATTGAGGCTAGCAGGAGGGGCTGGTTTCACAACCTAGACAGGCCGAGGTCCCGCAGCACAGACTGGAGGAGGAGAAGCCTAGAGCGTCGGGGGCCTCGCCAAGGGGATTAAGTATAGGATCCGTGGGAACGGATCCTCAGTACCTCGGCCACGTCTATCCTATGCAGACGTGTAGCGAGTCAAGACCACGGAGCTAAGTTTGGGCTAGTGGCCTGCCAAGGAGTGCCTTGGATCTTGCAGCTTTGCTTTGTTCCCTGATCCGCTTTTGCTGAGTGGGGCTCTGCCAAGTCTTTGGAAACTTCCATGCCAAGTTTGCTTTTGGACATTACTCTATACTTTTGGATTACCTTTGATATTTTGGACAATTTACCTTTTCTTATTCTTCAATAAAGTAGTTAGCTGATTACCGTCTCTGTGTGTGTGATTAAGGGGCCGGCCAAGTCCTTGCATCGTGACAGGGACCAGGGCGCCGCCTCCTTTGGCCGTTTCCCCAACCAGCCTCCAATCCGCCAACACTCCCGCCATGACTCTCGCCCCTTGCTTGTTGAAGCCGCACGGAGGAGGAGCCCTGCCTACTGAAGCCCGTCTACCGCTCATGCTCCTCCTCTGTGGGAGAGCTGAAGCTGGGGGGGAGGCGGGGGCATGACGCAGCCTGGCTCCGCCCCTTCCCTCAGCTTCAGCACTCCCACAGCTTCTCCAGCCTTGAGGGGGCAGTGCCAAGCCAGCGGTGGCAGAGCCAGCACAATGCTGGCTAGGCACTGTCCCCTCAAAGCTGGCGAAGCTATGGGAGAACTGAAGCCGGGGGGGGGGGCATGGCGTGGCCTTGCTCCTCCCCCTCCCTGGCTTTGGCACTCCCAGCAGGTCACCATCTCCCAGCCATTCTTTACTGTGTTACAGTGTCATTTTGGTTGGTGGTGTGCCCCCAGATTTTTTTAATGTTAAAAGTGTGCCATGGCTCAAAAAAGGTTGGGAAACACTGTTCTAGAGTCTCAGAGACCAGGACTTTCAATGCTTTCTAGAAATGGTCCTTCAATCTAAACTGGTCAAAAGCACTCCTGGGCACAGCCTCCTCCAGACAAATGGAGATACCAAGACTACATCCAAACTGTAGACCTGAACTTCCTTGCTGTTACGTGATTTCAAGTCATCTCTCACTTAACCCTACCAGGGAGGTTTTTTTGACAAGGTTTGACATCATCTTTTCTGAGGTTGTAAGAGTGTGACTTGCCTAAATTCAGCCAGTATGTTTCTAGTCTGAGTGGGAATTCATACCTGTGTTACAGGGAGTCCTGTTCCAGTTGAGACTGTTGCATCACACTGATCATCTAATTTTTCTAGAGAAGTTCGAAATCCACTGAAATCAAGTTGTAGCACTACAATGGGCCCTTGGTATTTGTTGAGGTTTGGTATCTGGACCACCTGTGGATACCAAAATCTGTGGATTTGCAGGTTCCATTATACCCAAAAGTGTAATAAAATGGCAAAAAATCAAGGTTTTCGGTTTTAAAAAAAGTTTTCAAATTGTGGATGGTTGAATCTGTGGATACAGAATCTGTGGAGACGGAAAGGTGACAATATTATCAGACTGGTAGTCTCAACAGTTAGGAGCATTTCTGTTTTATCTATATTAAGCTTCAGTATGTTCTCAGCACCGGGAATGTGGCGCAGCATAAGATCTCTACTGACCAGAAGGTCATGAGTTCGAGGCCTGCCTGGGTCAGGGTGAGCTCTCGACCAATTAAGTGTAGCTTGTTGTCGACCTTTGCAACCCGAAAGGCAGTTGCATCTGTCAAATAGGAAATTAAGGTACCACGTTGTGGGGAGGCTAATTTTAACTGATTTATGAGGTCATAAATATCTCCAGGAAATATGTGAAGGAATGCCACAGCTCTTCCTGGTGGCCAGAAAAGCTGGAATGTCAGTAGCCTCCGTGTCTGTCTAAATGTTGTATGTCTATATGTTGCATTGTAATCTGCCCTGAGTCCCCTGTGGAGTGAGAAGGGCGGAATATAAATGAAGTAAGTAAGTAAATAAATAAATAACTCAGAATTTAAGCATCAGTTTAGGTCCTCCAGATCATTCTTGGATTAAGGTATGCTAGGTTTAAGGCATTCTAATCCCCAAGTGGATCCTAATTAAACTATAATAGAACTCGGGAGGTCAAAAAGCTCATGATGATTCATATCTGAGAATGCCACTTCCCAAACAGCAGTGGAAAATCTCAAATATATTCTACAAATTTTGGTGGATGTTAACCTTTCCTGACCAATCAGAATAGTTGTCACTCACTTTCCTTACAAACAAAGTCTTTTCTTTGCTTCACATCTGTCTCAATAGGTACCAAAGTAATCAGATAATACTACCCAGTGCTCAGGAAATTATTATTATTTTGTATAAACTTTCCCCAAATTCTTCATATAGTTCTGTGAAGTGGAATTGTAAGAGTAACTTTTCCTAATTACTTTTAAGAGTAAAAAGCTACGCATTCATGTATTACTACAGCATGTTGTTATATTCACCTTAAAATAAAAATACACTTCAAAATAACATTTCAAGCTGTGATGCTTTATCTTATAAGCCAGGGCTGTCCAACTTCTACGGGCCCAAGGGCCGGAATTCCGGTCACTGATCACCTGGGGGGCCGAAGGGTCTGCCTCCGCCCCCGGCTCTGCCCCCTCCCCGGCTCCGCCCCTGCCCCTCCCCCAGCTCCGCCCCCTCCCCAGCTCCGCCCCCTCCCCGGCTCCAATTTACTTACAATTGACCTTGAGTTGTGGAGTTGTAGTTCACCTCCATCCAGAGAGCACTGTGGACTCAAATAATGATGGATCTGGACCAAACTTGGCATGAATACTCAATATACTCAAATGGGAACACTGGTGGATTTGGGGGAATGTTTCCTAATACCTTTGAGTTATTTCAGTCCACACTCAAATTGGGACACACCAAAAAAAAAACCAAACACCTTAATGCCGTCTCAGGGCTTGATGGGGCCTCCTTTCCCAGAGGCGGGTGGAGGAGGCCCAAAGAGCTCCCTCCCTCCCTGAAGGGAAAACAAACCACGGGGGCAGGTGCAAAGGAAGCCACGTTGTGCCCTGCACGCGGGAGAAGGCAGCACAACAAGGGGGAGGGGGCGTGGAGGAGGGGGAGGAAGCGTCGCCAAGGAAACCGCCGCTGAGGGACCCCTCCCCCCTCACCCAACGTCCCACTGTTTTTAGATTGATTGATTCGAGCCAGGCCCTTCCTTACCCATACTGCGGGAGCCCCGCCACAGGGCCGAAGTGCCAACGCCGTCGCTGTCCCCGGAGAGCCCCGCTGGAGCCGAGGCCAAGCTCAGGCCGGGCGCGGCATCTCTCCCATCTGCAGGGCGGGAAGCGAGGGCCCTCCACAGGAAGAGGACGCAGCCAGGAGGGGCTTTCCCTGCCTCACTCCCCTCCTCCCTCTCTCTGAGGGAATGGGGGCTGGCCTGGAAGCAGCCGCGAGGGAGGAGGAGGCACGCGCCCAGGCCCAGGCCGGCTGCGGGGCTCGAGATTTTGGCAGCTGTCGCAAGACTACGCAGCCACAGACGGGATTTCGACCTCCCTCGAAATCCCGTCTGTGGCTGGCGTAGTCTCGCGATGCTTGCCTAAACCCGGAAGTAGGGTTTTTTAAAAAAAATACTTTATTTTTATTTTTTATTTGTATTTTATTAAAACAAGTTAGGGGGTCGTAGGGAAGGGGCTCGAGGGCCGTGTACGGCCCCAGGGCCGCCTGTTGGACAGCCCTGCTAATAGCATTTGTTTTTCTGACCTAAATAGTCAGCATACAGCCTTGCCGTATGCCAAACTCAGTAAGATGCATAAAGAACCAAGTCCAGAAGTCTGTTCAGTGCTTCGTTGTTCTGAATGAATTTAAATTGTGTTTTCAGCAGGGATTTATCCGAACAATTATGTACGGAATCAAAATTTTAAAGACCTTTAATCTTCTCTTTATTCAACGTTACTTAACCAAACTGCTTCTTTTTTAATTTATTGATCTGACAATCCTCATTACATTTTTCTAATTCTTTTGGCTCTTCATTTCCCCAGTTATAGCTTGTTTCTGTGAACAAGAATGCACAATGAGTCTTTGCATTGAACAGAGGTATAATCAATTTCCCATTCAAGGTGCCTATGTCACTCTCCCCTATAAGAGAGCTCTGTGTTCCATATCTATTTCAATTTCCAGTCCTGAAATGCAGGACTGAATGATGAAAATACAGGAGTCTTAGCTAGTTTCAGGCCCGGATTAACGGATTGTGCTGCCCTAGCCCCCCCTGCCTAAATGCCCCTCCCGGGGGGTGGGGCCTCTTGCAGGGGCGGGGCCAGCACAAGGGACAAGGAGCCGGGGGAAGTCCCGCCACTAGGGCGACTGACGTGGCTTTCCCCTGCCGCCTCCTTGCTCGCCCGTGCCCCAAACACGAGCGAGGAGGTGGCGGGGGAAAGCCGCGTCAGTTGCGTGCGGGCGGGCGCTACTCCCTGCTTCACTGAAGGGAGGAGGGGCAGAGCTGCTGCCGGCCTGAGGGACAAGGAGCCGGGGGAAGTCCCGCCCCTAGGGCATCTGACGTGGCTTCCGCCACCGCCGCCTCGCTCGCACCGGCGCCCCTCCTCCCTTCACTGAAGGAAGGGGTGGCACCCGCCCGCGCGAGCGAGGAGGCGGCGGCGGCGGAAGCGGGCAGGCGCCACTCCTTCCTTCACTCCTTCCTTCAAGCCCGAATTTGCCACCCCCCCCCCCAAGCTGCCACCCAAGGCCATGGCCTCGGGTGGCCTTATGGATAATCCGGGCCTGGCTAGTTTACACAAATCTAATTCCAAGTTTATATAGGATTTTGTTTGCCAAACGAGAACTATCTCAAGCCCTGAAGTTTGAAAGTCCAAACAGCTGGAGGGCCGAAGTTTGCCCAGGCCTGCTTCAGAGGCTGGCCTTTATTATTAGCCTGTTATGGCCCATCTTACCCATAACATTTTAACAGACATATAAAATTACATTTAACCTGTAATAAAAATATTAAGTCTTCATCACACTGGGTTTCTTGTAACTGGTAGGAAGGGACAACAAAACCAGAAAAGGCATGAGTAGGAAAGACAATGGCTTTATCCTCTTTCACAGTTGTAGATCTGTTACAGGAACAGATGCAATCTGGACTGTGTCTTGGCAACACTGTGTACATTTCTAATCAAGTAATATTTATATCTTATAGCACATACTTCAAGATATGCATCTCTGAAATGTAAGCAGCTCTAGGAAGATAAAATCAAAGCCGAAAGCTAAAGTAGCCAAAACAAACTTGTGCCACTCTTCCTTCTTTTGACAACGGTTTCCTTACATTATCAGGCTTCCGAAAAACTGATGTCTTTTAAATATTATTATCTTCTGACTTTTACAAATTTTGTGGCATTTATTTGAATTGCGCATTCCCCTTGATGATGATTTACAGAAAATTGGCTCCGCTATCGAAGTTCCAAAGGTTTTCAAAGTTTAGATTTGCATGCTTTATTTGACTTCTCATGTCAAACTTCTGAAAAACCATCCACTAAAAGAATCAGGCTGTTCTTTCACAAATTGCTTCATCCACGAATGCAGGCTCTTCTTCCATATTTCATACCAACTTGCTTAAGGGTCTTGTATTTTCCATCCCGTGCCTTTACCAGTTAAATGGACTCCATATTCTGACTACTAGGAGTTATTTGAACATTTAGTTTAACTTTACTGAATTTTTAAAAATGTTGCAGTATTGAGATTCTGCCTGGATGTTTGCATGTCAAGGATTTGTATGTGCGTGTGTGGGTGGGAGGTTGTATCTATCTATCTATCTATCTTCTATCTATTTATCTATCTATCTATTCTATGTACATAATAAAAGTCAGTGTTTGCGGAGGTGCGGAGGGTGGGAGCTGCGGAGGAATATGTGCCAGCGTTTCAATTGGTTGCCACTGTGGGATTATTTGCATAAAGGACTCCGATTGGCCAGCCTCAGAACTCCAACACTCTAAGGCACCAGATTATTTGCATAAAGGACTCTGATTGGCCAGCCTCAGAACTCCAACACTCTAAGGCACCAGACAGAGGGAATTGGTTGCCACTGAGAGACAATTTGCATAAAGGACAGTTTTTTTCCAGTTGGAAATGGAATGTTCATTTTCTGGGAGGTGCGGAGGTGCCAAGGAATATGTGACAGCGTTTCGATGGGTTGCCACTATGGGGATATTTGCATAAAGGACTCTGAATGGCCAGCCTCAGAACTCCAACATTCTACGGCCCCAGACAGAGGGGATTGGTTGCCACTGAAATGGTATTTGCGTAAAGGACTCCGATTGGCCACCCACATTCCAACATTCTAAGGTGATGCAGAGGGAAAGGGAAAGGCCTCAGGCAGTCAGGCACTGTGCCCCACAGCAGTGACAGATCAGGACCAAACTTGCCACACAGGGGCCCAATGGCCCACTTCACAATGCGACCCTCACCCAATGACAACTACAGACCAAACTTAGCACACAGAGCCCCCTTGACCCACTCTACACACTGGTGCTGTTTCAAGGAGGATGGACCACAGATGATGGGACTTGAAATACCTTCACTCACCTTCCGAGACCGCTGCAACCCTCATCAAAAGAATGATCAAGACAAAATGTGACGCACAGAGCCCCCATGACCCAGTCTGTCCTGGTGCTGTTTGGAGGGGGATGGACCATGGCCAATAGGACTTGCAGTACCTTCACCAAGTTCCTGAGACCACTGCAAGCCACATACACATCTAATAGGAACCAACCTTGGCACACAATGCCTTCCTCAAATAACCCGGGCACCGCCGGGTCCCCAAGCTAGTTAATTTATATACCTGAAACATGAATTATATTGCTATTGTGTGACTCTCCATGGAATATCGGGGACTATATCTGTCTATCACAGTGGTTCTTAATCTGTGAGCTGTGAGGATGAAAATCTGGTCCACAAGCCTCCTTCCTCATTATTTATTTTATTTCCACTCCTTTTACACTGCATGCCACTCCTTCCCTGTCACTGACCATGGGATATGTTCTGTATCAGAAACTAGAGCTGATGTGGTCTATCCAATGCAATTTTCTGAATCAGCACCCCAAACCAATTCTAAAGTTGACCAAAAACTGATTTGTAACCTTTTTGGTACTAATATTGGAGAGTAGTTCCTGGTCAAAGTGGTTCCTGGTCAAGTGGTCCCTGGTCAAAGCGTTCTCTGGTCAACATGGTTGCTGGTCAAAGGTTGGGAACCACTGGTCTATGGAATATCTGAGACCCACAAAGAGAAAGGTTACCCATAGTATCACCTTCTCCTGTATAATTTGTTCCATATCTTCAGACTCTCTAATTGTAGTTAGCTGAGTCACCAACACTCTTTGGCAAAGAAGGCTAAAGACCTTATAAAATTGCAATTATCATGATTCCATAGCATGTCAGTCAAAGTGGTGTCAAACCATATTAATTCTACAGTGTACATAAAACCATACAGAATATTTTTTCCAGCCTATCTAAATTGTGGAATGACCTGCCAGCAAATTCAACAGCTGGACACATAGTCTATGTTCAAAACAGTTCAAAGGTCAGTTTAATATGCCTTTAAAAGTGTGCTGTAGGTTTATATGTTGTTGTTCCCAACTCAATCCATAGAGAGAAGCAGGTAAGAAACATTAAAATGATAATGATGATGATAAAGAAGAAGAAATAAGAAAGAAGGGAGAAGGAGAAGGTGGTTCACATAGACATTTAACTGTTTTCTTTCTGTTGATGGAAATCCTCCAATACAAATGTTCTAGTTAGGCTGGGAGAATAAATAAGAGTTGGGTAGTTGGGAGCTAATGCCAGAACCTAAAGGACTTAGGACATTTCTCTGACATTGCAACCAGGGCCGTAGCCAGGATTTTGATCCAGGGGGGCTGAGTTTGGTTCGGGGGGCTGAGACTGGGTGGAAGAGGGTCTACCCTAGCAAACCTTTTGTATTGTTATCCCAATAACCCCATTAATGTGGGATATAATGAGCATGGTGATCAGATCATGATATGAATAAACATAACAGTTTAAATAATGTACCAGTAAGGCCTTCTCATGGACCACTCTGAGAATTTCCGGGGCTGAAGCCCCCTTAGCCTCCCGGCTACATGCCTGATTGCAACCTATCAAACACTTGTTGGAAAACAAGAGCTGATATTCAGTGTCTATATTCTTCAGAATGTACTCTTTATATACATAACTAGCTTAACCCGGCACGCGTTGCTGTGCCCTATGTAGGAGATGTTGAAAAGTATGTAAGGGTATGTAGTGATGTGAGTGTGTGTTGTGTGTGTGTATATATGTGTTTGGTTGTGTGTATGTATGGCTGTATGTGTGTTTATTTGTTGTGTGTGTGTTTTTATTTGTGTCTGTGTATATTTGGGGTGTGTGTGCGTGTGGGGGTGATGGTATGGGTTTGTTTATATATGTGTTTGTGGTTTTGTGTGTGTATGTATTTGTATGTGTGTATATATATGCTATTGCTGTCTATGTATGTGTTTTGTTGTGTTTTTTTGTGCAGTAGTGGGGGGTTTTTTTGTTTTGTTTTTTTGTGAGCTTGCCTGTGTCTTCGTTGTCCGTCTGTTCTGGTTCCTGATGGCCGCCTTCTCGCTCTCCTCCGGTGCCTCTCTGCCGTTCCCAGAAGAGATGGGGAAGGGAGAGAGACCGTGCGGGCCCCTTTCGCAGGAGGAGGTGGAGGACGTGGGCCCGACCAGAGCACCGTTCTCCACCGCAGCCCTCTTCCCTGCGAAGGTCGCTCTTCGGCCCACCCTGTGGCAGGGAAGTGGCGAAGGGGGAGCGATGGCGGCGGCGCCATGGCCGTTCTTCCGGCCCCTGTGCGCTCTCCTCTGCCGGTTCAGTGCTGCTTCCTGAAGTGGAGGACGAAAGGGGCCCCGCGTGATCTCTTCCGCTCCCAGAAGAAAAGGGCGAAGGGAGAGCGATCGCGGGGTCCCTTTCGTCCTCCTCTTCAGGGAGTAGCACGGAGGCGGCGGAGGAGAGCGAAAAAGGGGCCGGAAGAGCGGCCATGGCGCCGTCGCCATCGCTCCCCCTTCGTCACTTCCCAGTCACAGGGTGGGCCGAAGAGCGACCTTCGCATGGAGGAGGGCTGCGTTGGAGAACGTTGCTGTGGTCGGGCGCACGTCCCTCAGCTCCTCCTGTGAAAGTGGCCCGCACGGTCCCTTTTCCTTTCCTGTCCTCTTGTGGGAGCGGAAGAGAGGCAGCGGAGGAGAGGGAGAAGGCTACGAACTTTCTGTTAGCGTGTTAGGTCTGTGTTTCCTGCCGGGTTTTTTTTTTAGGGAGAACTTCCGGGGGAGTGTTATTTGCGGGACAGGAAGTGGTTTATGCGCCATTTTGGTTGTAGTTTTTTGATGTTCCGGATCCCTCCATAGGTTTGCATGGGGTTTTTTGGGGGCTGGTTTTAGGGGTCTTAGGAGTTATGCTTTGGGGTTTTTTGTGCCACGATTGTAGCTGCTTGTCTATTGAAATGTGTGTGGTGGGTTTTGAGGGTCTGGGTGTTATGGTGTGTCCGTGCATAAGCGTCAAAAACGGACTCTCTCTTTTTATAGATATATAAAATATATAGATGTTAACTCTATTTGAAATGACAATCAACATTAGCACTCTGTAAAATATTTCTTCCTTCATTCCTTTTCGTATGCTGGTGGTTCTTGGGTTCATAAAGCAAATGGCATCATGCATCTTAGAGCAGATGACTAAGTGCAAAAGATTCTTTTCTGACATCAAAGGAATCCATTCTACTGATTGTTGCCAAATGTCTTCCTCTGTTAACGAGTACAATAATTTGTCTAAAGGCTGGCATATTCTTCACCAGGGTTTCTCAATTTTTTTCAACCATGGAGCCCTTTTTGAAGCAAACATTTCTTCTGGTGACCCCCATAATGTGTGTGTGGGTGTGTATACACACAGGTGTGTGTGTATGTATATATATATGTGTGTGTGTGTGTGTGTGTATATATATAGACGTATATATATACGTGTATATATATATATCTCCCAGACATGGGCAAACTTTCTGACCAATGGCAGACCCAAGGTATCATTCAGTCCAACCCTCTTCTGCTGCACAGGAAAAGCACAATCAAAGCACCTGCAACACATGGCAATTCAGTCTTTGTAATAATAATAATAATAATAAGAAGAAGAAGAAGAAGAAGAAGAGCAACCCCAACAACAACAACAACAACAACAACAACAACAACAACAAAGAAACACCAGGGGCCATCCAGTTCACAACTCCCATCTACCATGCAAGAAAAGCACAATCAAAGCATCCCCTGAATGATGGGCGGGAAGCAGGAAAGAGGAGGGAAAGCTTGGAAGGAGAGGAGGAGGAAGAGGGAGGAGAGGACCACAGAGCCCTTCAGCATGCTTGGCAGAGCCCCAAGGGCTTCCTGGAGCGCGCTTTGAGAACTTCTGATCTACACACTTATTTGTGATTAAGCCTCACTGAGCAGGGTAGGATTTACTCATATGTATGCAAAAGATTGGATTACAAATAATTTGTTATCCTATTTGTTCCCCCCCCCCCCATCTGACTGTGATAATAAATTTTGATGAAATAGTTGCTTATAACAAATGTTTTATTTATTTGTTAGTTTAATTAAAATGAAGCAGCTGTCATGATTGAAAAAAATAATTGCATTATATATTGACAATACCTGGAATTAAATAGAATAAAATGACAGCATTTAAATTGGCACTTTAGGAAAGGTAGTGTAACTTAGTGCACTGTAGCATCCTTCTCTGAAATAGGTTATTGTAAGTTGTGTTTTGGATGTTCTCTTATATTACAGGAAAAAAACATTACATTCACTCAAGCAAGAAGTCTGTAAAGATGTGTCAGAGAGTACTCTTGAAATCCTAAGATAAGAAAAATTAATAATAATAATACTGTTTATTTCTATTCCGCTCTTCTCACCCCGAAGGGGACTCAGTGCGGATTACAATACACATACGACAGACAGCCCCTGTCGGAAAGACATACAATTTACACATAGACAAGTACAGTGCAGTTTTTTAAAGAAGGACTTCTTCTTTCCTGGCTGCGTCATACAGGTGTGCGTCATAGGGTGTGAATGCTCCATTACGACATCATTGTTGCTATGTCCTTGCGTCATTGCGCCTTCACGTCACAAGGGGGTGCTGTTGTTCCATCCTCATGACGGGAGCCTCTTGTTCCACCACTTCCGCATCTCCCTTCTCTGACAGCCGAACTTTCCAGACGTTGTAAAGTCTGTGCACAAAATTCCTTCCCCACTTTTTCCGTGGTCCCCAATTGTTTTTTATTTATTCACAGCTGAGCTGTTGAACTGCTTGGGTGGGCAGTGGAGAGGCTCAATTTAGCTGGTTGTCCAAGCCAGCTCGGGGATTAGAACCAGCAACCTTCTGATTGCAAGCACAGCTGTGTTACCGCTGTGCTATCTCCCACAGGTGATACAGTCCTGATGTGTTGAGCTGCAACTCCCAGAATCCACTGCTCTGCAAATCTTGAAGGAACCCACAAGCTGATGCAATCTATGGCTAGCAGTTTAAATAGATCACAAGGACCATCTAGTCCAATCTCCTGCCATGCAGGAATACACTGATAAAAACCCCTTACAGATGCTCATAGCCTCCGTTTAAGGACTTCCAAAGATAGAGACTCCATCACCCTTCTTGGCGAACTATTCAATTGTTGAGTGTAAGAGTTTAATCTTGCAGCACTGTAGGGTTCACTCCTCTTAACAAAAACCAAAGAACGAGAGGTTTTAACATTAGGAGGAGGTTTGTTTGTTTAGGTGGATTCCTGGGATAAACTCTGATGGATAGGGTGGGATAGAATAAGATGGTGTTAAGCCATGCCAGTACCTTTGGGTATGGTTTTGCACAAATCCTGCTGGTTTGCTGCCAAAATACACAGCTCTTTTATTATTAATATCAGGGCTTATTATGATGACTGGGGCTCAAGTCCTAAGAACTTTGTTCCAATGTCTGAATTCAACCTTGGAAAGATACCAGGCAATAATGAAGAATAGTATGCCTTTTGTCATGGTCAGAAGGCTGTATTCATCTTTGAATTGCCTCCATTATCCCTCCTACATTCTTCTTTATGGGTTTCCAAAGGCAAAAAACCTTCCAAAAACCTGCCACTTTAGAAATTAAGAACGTTGAAAGGTATTCAGAAGAATACAAGATTCAGAACAATGACATTTTACTTACAGCTAATACAGTGCTGAAATTGGCACCAGGAGTCCAGGTTCAGCAGTAGTGGCTGGTGACTTCTATGTCAGTTGGCATGAAATCTGCTCTGGGATTTAAGTCTGAACTTTCAAGGAAGTGTGTGTTTATTTTATTAATTATTTTTTTGTCTTTCCCAGCATGGGATTCAAGGTGGCATACAATGCAGATTAAAAGAAAGTTCAATCAAATAATAAAAATGTTTTAAAAACAAAACAAGAACTTACTAAGGTAAAGGTAAAGGTTTTCCCCTGACATTAAGTTGAGTCATGTCCAACTCTGCGGGGGTAGTGCTTATCTCCATTTTCAAGCCAAAGAGCCGGCATTGTCCATAGACACCTCCAAGGTCATGTGGCCAGCATGACTGCATGGAGCGCTGTTACCATCTCGCCGGAGCAATATTTATTGATCTACTCACATTTGCATGTTTTTGAACTGCTAGGTTTGCCGAAGCTGGGGCTAACAGTGGGAGCTTGCCCCCGCCCCTCAGATTTGGACTTGTGACTTTTCAGCCAGCAAGTTCAGCAGCTCAGTGGTTTAACCCACTGCGCCACTGGGGGCTCCAAGAACCTACAGAAAGCACTAATTTAAAACAGTTTAGAATATATTTA
Organism: Anolis apletophallus; assembly: GCA_030556195.1. Lineage (NCBI taxonomy): Eukaryota > Metazoa > Chordata > Lepidosauria > Squamata > Anolidae > Anolis > Anolis apletophallus. The sequence goes on along the minus strand of JARBWK010000009.1, from coordinate 71,483,284 downwards.
AAACATTTGAAAGACTGTAAAAAAGAGTAAACCCCATTAAAATGTCTGTTGCTACAGCCAGTTAACAGCTAAAGGCTTGCCTAAATTATTTTTTTATTTTTTATTTTTAAAGAGTTTTTATTGGTTAAAATGTACATACAAACATAATGCCATGACAGGGGGTAGGGGCTGGGAGGGGGGTGGGGGTGGGGAGGGGTATGTGGGAAGGGTGGGAGTATCAACAAAGGGGTAGAAAATCATAACAGTTAGTCCCACTTACATACCTAACATAAAACAGGTTGACTTCACCCAAATACAGCAAGACATTATCAGATATCGGCCATGATAGATATAATCTTGCACCTTATAACCAGTATCCCTTTAGTACAGTGTTCATGGTTTTTTTTACATATTCAATAAGCGGACTCCATGTCTCTTCAAATAGCTTAACTGAGCTCTTTCTCAGTAGCATCATTAGTTTGTCCATTTCCGCTATGTCCATTAACTTATAAATCACCTCCTCCACTTCCGGGATCTTTCTTTCCCTCCAATATCTGGCCAGCGAGATTCTGGCGGCGGTCACGATAAAGGTTATCAGCCTTTCGATTTCTTTTTCCAGATTTTTTTGTTCTAGAATATTCAAAAGGAACAGTTCAGGTTTTAAATCAATTTTTATATGACTTAGCTCTTCAATTAACTTGTGGATTTTTTTCCAAAAGCTTGTTACTTCCCCACAGGTCCACCATAAGTGGTAATATGTATTTCTATTTGTCTGGCATTTCCAGCAGCGGTCGTTGCCAGTTTTATAGACCTTATCTAAAATTACTGGGGTCAAGTACCATCTGTGGGCCACTTTGAATAAGTTTTCTCTTAGTGCGTAAGCACAGGTATATTTTGTATTGTTTATCCATGTTCTCTCCCAACTTTCCTGGTTTATTCTGTATCCCAAGTTTTTATTCCACTTTTCCCTGTAGTCTGGTAGTGTGATTTTTTCATTTTTATTTCTAGTAATAAATTTGTATAATTTACTGACTCTCTTATTTTGTGCCTGAAGGAGGATTTTCTCACCTATTGTCGGCTTCTCCTCCCATCCTATCTCTTTGTCTATTTTGTATCTTGCTTTGAGCTGATTATACTGTAGCCAGCCCATATTGTAATCTCTCAATTCCTCCAGGGTTTTTAATCTGTAGCCATTATTTTCTTTTTTAATTAAGTCTCTGTACCTTAAGACGTTTTCTTTAGTAAATCTACAGATAGAAAAGGCTTCGGTCGGGGATATCCATAGTGGGGTTTTAGCAAGCATCGTCTCTTTATATTTCTGCCAAGTTGTTATCAGTGGCGCTTTTATGATGTGATTCTTAAAGGTTTTCTCTATGTTAGCTTTATTATAATATACATATGCATGCCAACCGTTTTTATTCTCCCACCCTTCTAGGTTTAAAAGTTCTGGGTCATTTATTTCTATCCATGGCTTAATGTTTTCAAGGAAATTTGCCTCATAATAGCTCAGGAGGTCTGGGAATCCACATCCTTCTTGCTGGCTGGGCGACTGAAGATATTTTAGTTTAATTCTCGCTTTTCCCCCTTCCATACGAAGGAGGCGAGTTCCGACTGCCATTTCCTTAGTATTGTCTGGTATTTCAAAATCGGTAGTGCCTGGAAGAGAAAATTTAGTTTGGGGAAGATCTTCATTTTTATTAGGGAGACTCTGCCCATTATTGAGAGGTTTAAATTTTTCCAGCCTGCGAGTTTCTCTTTTATCTCTTTCAAGCATTTTTCATAGTTGTTTTTTTATTAGCTGGCAATTTCTTCCCGTCAGCTCAATTCCTAGATATCTGATTTTTTTCACCACCGGGATGCCAAATTTCCTTTCTAGCTCTGTACCTTCTCTAGATTCTATATTTTTGGTTAGTATTTGTGATTTTTTCCTATTTAATTTAAAGCCCGAGACTTCTCCGAAGGCTTCTATTGTTTTAATCCATTTGTCTAAGTTCTCTTTTGGGTCCATAATCGTGCAGACCAAGTCGTCGGCATAGGCTAGAATTTTATATTTGCTGTTTTTTAATCATTATCCCTTTTATTTCTTCATCTTCCTGAATATTCCTCAGTAAGATTTCCAGTACAAAATTGAAAATTAGTGGGGGGAGAGGGCATCCCTGCCTTGTCCCTTTGCAAATTCTTATGTTTCTTGATTTCTGGTCAATCGCGGTGATGAAGGCCTGCTGGGTTTTGTAGATTGCCTTGATTGCAGCGGAGAATCTGAACCCCATATCCAATTCTGCTAGAAGGTTTCCTATTATACCCCAATTTAGCCGGTCGAGGGCCTTCTCTGCGTCTATAAAGAGCAGAGCCACCTTCTTACCGATATTCTCATCTAGGAACTCAATTAGGTTCACTATCATTCTGATGTTTCTTTTCATGAACCTTTTGGGGAGGAAGCCTGATTGAGTTTGTGAGACCCATTTGTTTAAAAACAATTTGAATCTTGAAGCCCAGATTTTCGCGTAGATTTTATAATCCAGATTCAAAAGGGATATGGGTCTGTAATTCTCTACCTTCTCTGGCTCCTTTTGTTCTTTCTGTATCACTACAATCTCCGCCTCCTTCCATGAATTTGGCATTTCACCCGTCCTGATAGTTTCGTCTATCACCCTCTTTAAATAAGGGGCCAATTCTGTCTTCATTACTTTATAATAGATGTCCGAGAATCCATCAGGGCCTGGGGATTTCCCATGCTTTAGTCCCTCTATTGCTTTATAAATTTCTTCTATTGATACTTCTTTATTAAGTTCCTCCCGATCTTTCTCCGAAATATGCGTAATTTTAGCTTATTTAAATAGTGCTGGGTTTTTTCTCCTTCTATATTACCACTTTTGTATAGCTCCTGGTAATAATTTGCAAATTCATTTACTATGTCCGCATCTTTCGTATAAATCTTCTCATCCCTTTTTATTTTTGTAATAATCTTCTTTTGTTGTTGTTTTCTGACCCGGTATGCTAACCATTTCCCGGCTTTGTTTGCGTTTTCGAAATAGTTTTGTTTTGAGAATTTTAACATCTTTTCTATTTCCACTGTAGTTAGCATTTTTATTTGGTTATTAATTATTTTTCTTTTCGCCTCAAGGTCTTTATCTTTTGGATGCAGCTTCAGTCTTCTCTCTACTTTATGTAATTCCAGTGTTAGATTATCCATTTCCTGTCTCTTTTGTCTCCTTTTATTGCTAGCTTGAGCTATAAAAATCCCCCTCATCACGGCCTTGCTGGCCTCCCACACTGTTTTTATATCAGTTCCGGGTTGTGTGTTTATTTGGAAGTATTCTCTCAGGGCTTCTTTATTTTTTTTGGATGTCTATCTCCGTTTTAAGTAAATTATCATTCAGCCGCCATTTATATTTTCTCTGACCTATTTTTATCGTAGCGCTTACTGGGGTATGGTCCGAATGTATCCTTGGGTATATCTTAGTCATTGTTGAATTAATTGCTAGCTTCTTAGATATTAAAATCATATCAATCCGGGACCAATTTGCTCTTCTTGCAGAGAAGAAGGTTAAATCCTCCTCCTTCTCGTGGTGTTCTTGCCAAATATCTACCAGGGAGTTTTGCCTCATCATCTTGAAGAAACTGGCAGGGAGTTTGCTTTTATTTTTCTGACCCCTTGATTTTTAATTTTTTTTGTCTAAGCTAGGGTTACAAACCCCATTAAAGTCACCACATATAATACATTCATCCCATTCCGCAGCAATTATTTTATCATTCAATTTTTCAAAGAAATTTGCTTTCACATTATTTGGCGCATAGACGCAAACAATTAATACTCTTTTCTCTTTCGCTTTGCCCATTACCGCCACCATCCTTCTCTCATCATCTTTAAATTGTAGTTCTGGGTCTAGCCTAGGATTCACATGCAGAGCTACTCCTCTCTGCTTTTTCTCAATAGAGGAGGAGAATAATACCCCCAATTTTTGAGCCCTTCATATGTGTTTCCTGGATTGCATAAACCATCGCTTTTTGCTTAGCTAAATAGTGGAACACCTGTCTCCTCTTTTCCGGAATGTTCATCC
>JARBWK010000009.1:71457108-71479144 GCA_030556195.1 Anolis apletophallus | reverse complement strand
GGTTGGGAACCACTGGTCTATGGAATATCTGAGACCCACAAAGAGAAAGGTTACCCATAGTGTCACCTTCTCCTGTATAATTTGTTCCATATCTTCAGATTCTCTAATTGTAGTTAGCTGAGGCACCAACACTCTTTGGCAAAGAAGGCTAAAGACCTTATAAAATTGCAATTATCATGATTCCATAGCATGTCAGTCAAAGTGGTGTCAAACCATATTAATCTACAGTGTAGATAAAACCATACAGAATATTTTTTCCAGCCTATCTAAATTGTGGAATGACCTGCCAGCAAATTCAACAGCTGGACACATAGTCTATGTTCAAAAACAGTTCAAAGGTCAGTTTAATATGCCTTTAAAAGTGTGCTGTAGGTTTATATGTTGTTGTTCTAACTCAATCCAGAGAGAAGCAGGTAAGAAACATTAAAATGATAATGATGATGATAAAGAAGAAGAAATAAGAAAGAAGGAGAAGGAGAAGGTGGTTCACATAGACATTTAACTGTTTTCTTTCTGTTGGAAATCCTCCAATACAAATGTTCTAGTTAGGCTGGGAGAATAAATAAGAGTTGGGTAGTTGGGAGCTAATGCCAGAACCTAAAGGACTTAGGACATTTCTCTGACATTGCAACCAGGGCCGTAGCCAGGATTTTTGATTCGAGGGGGGCTGAGTTTGGTTCGGGGCTGAGACTGGGTGGAAGAGAGGGTCTACCCTAGCAAACCTTTTGTATTGTTATCCCAATAACCCCATTAATGTGGGATATAATGAGCATGGTGATCAGATCATGATATGAATAAACATAACAGTTTAAATAATGTACCAGTAAGGCCTTCTCACGGACCACTCTGAGAATTTCGGGGGGAAGCCCCCCCCCGGCTACATGCCTGATTGCAACCTATCAAACACTTGTTGGAAAACAACAGCTTATATTCAGTGTCTATATTCTTCAGAATGTACTCTTTGTATACATAATGTTAACTCTATTTGAAATGACAATCAACATTAGCACTCTGTAAAAAATATTTCTTCCTTCATTCCTTTTCGTATGCTGGTGGTTCTTAAGGTTCATAGCTAAAATGGCATCATGCATCTTAGAGCAGATGACTAAGTGCAAAAAGATTCGTTTCTGACATCAAAGGAATCCATTCTACTGATTGTTGCCAAATGTCTTCCTCTGGTAACTAGTACAATAATTTGTCTAAAGGCTGGCATATTCTTCACCAGGGTTTCTCAATTTTTTTCAACCATGGAGCCCTTTTTGAATCAAACATTTCTTCTGGTGACCCCCATAATGTGTGTGTGGGTGTGTATACATACAGGTGTGTGTGTGTATATATGTATATATATATATATATATATATATATATATATATATATGTATGTGTGTGTGTGTATATATATATATGTATATATATATATATACGTGTGTATATATATATATATATATATATATATATATATATATATATCTCCCAGACATGGGCAAACTTTCTGACCAATGGCAGACCCAAGGTATCATTCAGTCCAACCCTCTTTTGCTGCACAGGAAAAGCACAATCAAAGCACCTGCAACACATGGCCATTCAGTCTTTGTAATAATAATAATAATAATAATAATAATAGCAACCCCAACAACAACAACAACAACAGCAACAGAAACCCCAGGGGCCATCCAGTTCACAACTTCCATCTACCATGCAAGAAAAGCACAATCAAAGCATCCCCTGAATGATAAGGGAAGTAGAAAGAGGAGGGAAAGCTTGGAAGGAGAGGAGGAGGGAGGAGGGAGGAGAGACCACAGAGCCCTTCAGCATGCTTGGTGGAGCCCGAGGGGAGCTTCCTGGAGCGCTTTGAGAACTTCTGATCTACACACTTATTTGTGATTAAGCCTCACTGAGCAGGGTAGGATTTACTCATATGTATGCAAAGGATTGGATTACAAATAATTTGTTATCCTATTTGTTTTCCCCCCCTCTGACTGTGATAATAAATTTTGATGAAATAGTTGCTTATAACAAATGTTTTATTTATTTGTTAGTTTAAATAAAATGAAGCAGCTGTCATGATTGAAAAAATATTTACATTATATATTGACAATACCTGGAATTAAATAGAATAAAATGACAGCATTTAAATTGGCACTTTAGGAAAGGTAGTGTAACTTAGTGCACTGTCGCATCCTTCTCTGAAATAGGTTATTGTAATTTGTGTTTTGGATGTTCTCTTATATTACAGGAAAAAACATTACATTCACTCAAGCAAGAAGTCTGTAAAGATGTGTCAGAGAATACTCTTGAAATCCTAAGACAAGAAAAATTAATAGTAATAATAATACTGTTTATTTCTATTCCGCTCTTCTCACCCCGAAGGGGACTCAGTGCGGATTACAAAACACATATGACAGACAGTCCCTGTCGGTAAGACATACAATTTACACATAGACAAGTACAGTGCAGTTTTTTTTAGAAGGACTTCTTCTTTCCTGGCTGCGTCATACAGGTGTGCATCATAGGGTGTGAATGCTCCATTACGACATCATTGTTGCTATGTTCTTGCGTCATTGCGCCTTCACGTCACAAGGGGGTGCTGTTGTTCCATCCTCATGACAGGAGCCTCTTGTTCCACCACTTCCGCATCTCCCTTCTCTGACAGCCGAACTTTCCAGACGTTGTAAAGTCTGTGCACAAAATTCCTTCCCCCACTTTTCCGTGGTCCCCAATTGTTTTTATTTATTCACAGCTGAGCTGTTGAACTGCTTGGGTGGGCAGTGGACGGGCTCAATTTAGCTGGTTGTCCAAGCCAGCTCGGGGATTAGAACCAGCAACCTTCTGATTGCAAGCACAGCTGTGTTACCGCTGTGCTATCTCCCACAGGTGATACAGTCCTGATGTGTTGAGCTGCAACTCCCAGAATCCACTACTCTGCAAATCTTGAAGGAACCCACAAGCTGATGCAATCTATGGCTAGCAGGTGGGTGAGAAAATTAATAGAGTTTAAATATAGCACAAGGACCATCTAGTCCAGGGCTGTCCAACTGGCGGCCCCCGGGCCGTATACGGCCCCCCAGCCCCTTCCCCACGGCCCCCTACCCTCCTGCAAGATATCTGCCTTTTAAGATTAAAAAAAATTTTAAAATATTTTTTTGGAATATTTTTTTGGAATATTTTTCGTAATATTTTTTATTTATTTTTTTGCGGCGGAGGTGGGGGCGGGGCAGGGAGGAGGAGCAGACTCTCTTCCTCCTCCTACTACTTCCCTCCCTCCCCCTCCCTCTCCCTCCCTCCTTCTTTCTCTCTTTCCCCCTTTCATTCCTTCCCCCTTCCACCACCTGAAGGAAAGAGGGAAGGAGAGAGAGAGTGCACGAGTGAGAGGGGCGTGGCCAGAGCGAAAAAGGGGCGGGGCCGAGTTCGGAGCAGGGGGGGTGCTCATTCATTCCCTTTCCGGCTTCCTCCTCTCCTGAGGCTTCGTGCCAAGTTTGGTCCTGATCCATCATTTGAGTCCACAGTGCTCTCTGGATGGAGGAGAACTCCCAAACTCAAGGTTCAGTACTTTCTGTTGCTCTCAGGAGAGTTTAGGTTTGATTCAACATGGCTGAGGAATGCTTTGATTGTGTTTTCCCCTTATGGCAGAAGGAGATTGGACTGGATGGCCCTTGGAGGTCTCCTATTCTAGGAACCCATTGTAATTATTATTATTATCAGAGGCTGAATGGCCATCTGTGAGGAATGCTTTGATTGTGTTTTCCCCTTATGGCAGACGGAGATTGGACTGGATGGCCCTTGGAGGTCTCCTATTCTAGGAACCCATTGTAATTATTATTATTATTATTATTATATTATTATCATCAGAGGCTGAATGGCCATCTGTGAGGAATGCTTTGATTGTGTTTTCCCCTTATGGCAGAAGGAGATTGGACTGGATGGCCCTGGATGGCCCTTGGAGGTCTCCTATTCTAGGAACCCATTGTAATTATTATTATTATTATTATTATTATTATTATTATTATCATCAGAGGCTGAATGGCCATCTGTGAGGAATGCTTTGATTGTGTTTTCCCCTTATGGCAGAAGGAGATTGGACTGGATGGCCCTGGATGGCTCTTTGAGGTCTCCTATTCTAGGAACCCATTGTAATTATTATTATTATTATTATATTATTATTATCATCAGAGGCTGAATGGCCATCTGTGAGGAATGCTTTGATTGTATTTTCCCCTTATGGCAGAAGGAGATTGGACTGGATGGCCCTGGATGGCCCTTGGAGGTCTCCTATTCTAGGAACCCATTGTAATTATTATTATTATTATTATATTATTATCATCAGAGGCTGAATGGCCATCTGTGAGGAATGCTTTGATTGTGTTTTCCCTTATGGCAGAAGGAGATTGACTGGATGGCCCTGGATGGCCCTTGGAGGTCTCCTACTCCAGGAACCTGTTGTTGTTGTTATTATTATTATTATTATTATTATTATTAGCAGAGGCAGAATGAATATTATGCCTTATCATTCAGGGTGTGGAAGGGCCCTGGCTTCTTATTTGCCTTCCTTTCCACACATCTGAATAAAATCCCATGTTATTTGCTTTAAACCAGATTATATGAGTGTGGACTCCGATAATCCAGTTCAAAGCAGGTATTCTGGGTTATATGGCTGTGTGGAAGGGCCCTGAATCCACACTGCAATATAATCCAGTTCAAAGCAGGTTTTGTGGGGTTTCCTGCCTGGATATTCTGCGTTATATGGCTGTGTGAAGGGCCCTGAGTCCACACTACAATATAATCCAGTTCAAAGCAGGTTTTGTGGGGTTTCCTGCCTGGATATTCTGCGTTATATGGCTGTGTGAAGGGCCCTGAGTCCACACTGCAATATAATCCAGTTCAAAGCAGGTTATGTGGGGTTTCCTGCCTGGATATTCTGCGTTATATGGCTGTGTGAAGGGCCCTGAGTCCACACTGCAATATAATCCAGTTCAAAGCTGGTTTTGTGGGGTTTCCTGCCTGGATATTCTGAGTTATATGGCTGTGTGAAGGGCCCTGAGTCCACACTGCAATATAATCCAGTCCAAAGCAGGTTATGTGGGGTTTCCTGCCTGGATATTCTGCGTTATATGGCTGTGTGAAGGGCCCTGAGTCCACATTGCAATATAATCCAGTTCAAAGCAGGTTTTGTGGGGTTTCCTTCCTGGATATTCTGAGTTATATGGCTGTGTGAAGGGCCCTGAGTCCACACTGCAATATAATCCAGTTCAAAGCAGGGACTGGGATTTGAGACTGGGATTTTGGTGTTCATCTCTAAAGCCCCCGGTGTCCTCCACAGACACCTCCAAGGCGGGAGAGGGTGGAGCCGGGGGGGGCGGGGCAGGGGTGGAGCCAGGAGGGGCGGAGCCTGGGTGGAGCCGGGTGGAGCCGGGAGGGGCGGTGCCAGGGTGGGGGTGGAGCCGGGGGCGGAGGCAGACCCTTCGGCCCCCCAGGTCATCAGTAACTGGAATTCCGGCCACAGGTCCGGTAGAAGTTGGACAGCCCTGATCTAGTCCAATCTCCTGCCATGCAGGAATACACTGATAAAAACCCCTTACAGATGCTCAGAGCCTCCGTTTAAGGACTTCCAAAGATAGAGAATCCATCACCTTTCTTGGCGAACTATTCAATTGTTGAGTGTAAGAGTTTAATCTTGTAGCACTGTAGGGTTCACTCCTCTTAACAAAAACCAAAGAACAAGAGGTTTTAACATTAGGAGGAGGTTTGTTTGTTTAGGTGGATTCCTGGGATAAACTCTGATGGATAGGGTGGGATAGAATAAGATGGTGTTAAACCATGCCAGTACCTTTGGGTATGGTTTTGCACAAATCCTGCTGGTTTGCTGCCAAAATACACAGCTCTTTTATTATTAATGTCAGGGCTTATTATGATGACTGGGGCTCAAGTCCTAAGAACTTTGTTCCAATGTCTGAATTCAACCTTGGAAAGATACCAGGCAATAATGAAGAATAGTATGCCTTTTGTCATGGTCAGGTGGCTGTATTCATCTTTGAATTACCTCCATTACCCACCCCCACCCCCCTACATTCTTCTTTATGGGTTTTCAAAGGCAAAAAACCTTCGGGTTTATTTTATTAATTATTATTTTTGTCTTTCCCAGCATGAGATTCAAGGTGGCATACAATGCAGATTAAAAGAAAATTCAGTCAAATAATAAAAATGTTTTTAAAACAAAACAAGAACTTCCTAAGTTAAAGGTAAAGGTTTTCCCCTGACATTAAGTTGAATCATATCCAACTCTGTGGGGGCAGGCCCGGATTAACACCTTTTTACGCCCTAGGCCACACTTTGGAATTACGCCCCCTTTAAACCAACCTCTACCGCACCCCCCTCCCAACATCACACAGACCCACACTAAAAATAAATCATATCATACAACTTACCTCAAATTCACTCAAGTTGCCCAGTACATCTCAGTTGATCACCATGTAGATACACCATAAACACCCTTTTTTAATTTTATGTATTCTATTTCAACTGGAAACAATACATACTTGTGTCTCCCCCCGCCTTACAAATGAGAACAGTCAATATTTCACACTTCTGCTACTCAGTAGTTCATTCTTGCAGTTAAAAAATAGCATTGGAAGGTTAGAGTCTTCTCCTGAGAGCTTCCCCCTCCAAAGAAACCAAAGCCAAGGCCTTCGGCTCTTCGCGGCAATTTCCGTAAACGCGCCTTGCATAAGGAAGGGAGCGAAGGAGCATTTGAGGTGTTTTCTTTTTTAAAAAGGTATCTGATGACCTCGTGGCACCTTCCCCTCCCGGCACGTGATGGGGTTCGGGAAAAGGAAAAGGGGGAGGGAAGGAAGAGGGAGGAGGAGTGGAAGGGGGTGGGGCCAAGGTTTGTTCATGTCTCAAGCTCCACCTACTCAAAATGGGACGGGAGGGAGAAAGGAGGGAGGAGGAGGAGTGGAAGGGGGTGGAACCAACATTTGTTCCATCTCGAGGTCCGCCCACCAGAGGGGGGAGGGGGGAGAGAAAAGAAAGGAGGATGGTTGTGGTGGCTGCTTGGCACTACTCTTTTTCTCTCTATGTACAATTCAGAACGAGAGAGGGGCGGGGGCAAAAGGAGGAGGAAGGAGGAGAGAGAGAGAGAGAGAGGGTAATAACTTCCGGCAGGGGGATTCCTGCCTTTTCAACTGAACTTCCCACCCCTTTGTGTGCGTGAGTGCGCGCGCACCTGTGTTTTTGATGTTTTTATTTGTTTCAACTTTTTTTGGTCCGTGATCTGCACACCCCCCTCCCTCGGCTTGCACCCCTAGGCCATGGCCTAGGTTGGCCTTATGGGTAATCCGGGCCTGTGTGGGGCTAGTGCTTATCTCCATTTTTAAGCCAAAGAGCTGGCATTGTCCGTAGACACCTCCAAGGTCATGTAGCCAGCATGACTGCATGGAGCGCTGTTACAATCCCGCCGGAGCAATATTTATTGATCTACTCACATTTGTATGTTTTTGAACTGCTAGGTTTGCAGAAGCTGGGGCTAACAGTGGGAGCCTGCCCTCTCCCCTCAGATTTGGACTTGTGACTTTTCAGCCAGCAAGTTCAAGAGCTCAGTGGTTTAACCCACTGTGCCACCGGGGGCTCCAAGGAACTACAGAAAGCACTAATATAAAACAGTTTATAATAAATTTAAAACATTTGAAAGACTGTAAGAAAGAGTAAACCCCATTAAAATGTCTTCTGCTACAGCCAGTTAACAGCCAAAGGCTTGCCTAAATTAAAAAGAAAATAAAGAAAGAAAATAAAGAGGGAGCCAAGTGAACTTCTCATGGGAAAGCATTCCACAGCCCGGGAGTCCCCACTGAAAAGACTCTCTCCTGCATCTCGTCAACTGCATCTTGTGATGGAACAGAAAAAAGTCACCCTCTAAATATATTAAAATATACCGGTAAGTAAGTCTCATCTAGGGAGATGCAGTCTTTCATTCTAGACTCAAAGGTTTTATAGACCATAATCAGAACATTAGAGTTATGTGTTCTCAGGGGCGGCCCCAGCGATTCCGCCACCTACGCGGTCGCATAGAACATCATCGGCTGGGAGGGGCACCACCAGCTGGGAGGGGTGCCGCTGCGCCGACTCCGTGCCCCCACCACCGCCGCACTGCCCTGCGCCGCCGTCCGCGCACGCGCAGAAGCACCTACAGGCGCTATAGCGCCTGTAGACATTTCTGCGCACGCGCGAACGTCCGCGCACATGCACTCCCTCCCAAGCGCGCCTGCCGCTGTGGAGCCAGTGCGCATGCGCAAAACCTGCACTGCACGCATGCGCGCTGGCTCCAAAACGGCAGGCGCGCTTGGCAGAGAGTGCGAGTGTGCGGACGTCCGCGCGTGCGCAAAAACATCTACAGGCGCTATAGCGCTTGTAGGTGCTTCTGCGCATGCGCGGACGGCGACGGTGTGCCACGGCCGATGGGGCCGGTTGCGGTGGCGGTGGCGGTGGGGGCGTGGCGGCGGTGGTGTGGGCGTGGCGGCGGCAGCGGTGTGGGCGTGGTGGCGGGGGTGAGTGACGCGGCGGGGGGGGGGCGACAAAATTTTCTTCGCGTACCCCCCCAAATTAGGCCGGGCCGCCCCTGTGTGTTCTGCAGCCTGGCTGCTGAAATTTAAAGTGACTGAAGTTTCTGAAAAGCTTCCAAAGGCAGTCCCACACAGAGAAACAGTAATCCAAATAGAAAGTAAATCAAGCTCTTTTTGAAAATAATTTTTATTATAAACAGATTTTAATACAATATCATAAAATTTAGTTTTTTGGGAAAATTGGGGAGTAAAAGGTAAATAACCCTAATTTCCATTTTAAAAAAGGGGGTGATAAAAAAGAAATATAATAAAAAGAGAAGAAAACCTAATTTGCAGAAACTGGGGATATGGGTAGAGAGGGGAAAGAGAAATGAAGGGAAAGGGGGGATTTGCTGTAAGAATGTTAAATGTATTATCGAAGGCTTTCATGGCAAGACTCACTGGGCTGCTGTGAGTTTTCTGGGCTGTATGGCCAGAAAGCATTACCCCCAATGTTTAGCATTTTAAGCATGTTGATTCCTATTCTGCAAATACTTTCAGTAAGGTGGAATGCCTTGATTAAAGTTCAGGCTGAAATCCAAAGTGGTTTCACAACTCTACTGACATAAAAACAGTCAACTGCTATTGAATGCTAATCCCCACTGAGCCATGAAAATCATGGTTGTTTTACTATAAAGCACCATGGACATTTGATGGTGCTATATAATTACCGTAAATCGGTGTTTTTCAACCTTTTTTGAGCTGCAGCACATTTTTTACATTTACAAAATCCTGGGGCACACCACCAACCAAAATGACACAAAATGACACTGTAACACAGTAATACATATAGTTAATATGTTTTTAAATGTATTTATACACCCACTTAGTGTGAAACCTGTGCCTGTTTTGATGAACAGAAAATATATAGTTATAGTATATTATTATTAGTATATATTGCATTACATTACAACATTATCAATATTATATGTATACACAATATACGTATACCATACTATATTGTACTATAATATCAAGTACAACATACTATGTCATTGTCACATTACAACAATTACATACCACATTGTATTATAACAAATATATCGCAATATTATTTGCAATATTACATGTAACGTAAATATACAATTGGAGTTGAAGTCCAAAACACCTGGAGGAAGGTCCAAGTTTGGTCATATCTAGTCTAAACCTTCTTCCAAGCCCTTAATAAAGATGCTACTTGCCTTAATGTATAGCCAGAGTCTCCATGCCCATCTGTCGGGAGGGCTTGGATGGTGCCTTCCTGCTTGGCTGAAGGGGGTCAGGGTGGGGGACCCATATTTCTCCCACAAGTTCCCTTCCCTCCTTTCCCCCATTAGCTATGGAGAGTAAAAATGAAGTATACTTGTTCTTATTGTTTAAGGGGAAATCTTTATAAAATGATATACTGGTGGTATATTACTCCTAATCGGCTTGCAAAAATTAATAAAAATAATAATGCTTTGTGTTGGAAATGTAAGCGGGAGAAAAGTACATTTTTTCATCAAATGTGGACGTGTAAAATAGCTGTCAAGCATTGGAATATGGTGCACAAAAATATTCAGAAAATTCTGCAAACAAAACTGCTGAAAAAACCAGAACTTTATTTGCTAAATATTACAGGACAATTTAAGAATAAAGATACAGAAAGACTGGCGACCTACCTGACGACCTCTGCAAGTATTACATACACAAGGTATTGGAAATCAACTGAGATACCTGACGAAGACGAATGGTTTCTAAAAATTTTGGATACAGCGGAAAACGACAAATTAACTTGTCTACTACAGGAAAATTCCTCAAAAAAATTTGAACAAACTTGGACACCTTTTGTAAAATTTATGAAAAACAAAAAGAATATCTTACTGAAAGGCATAAAAATATAAAGTAACCAGATGAAATGTTGTGAAATGGAGAACAAACATAGATCTTGTTTTATATGAGATGTGAAGACGTCTTTTACTCTTTTCGGTTTCTTCTATACCCCTATTACTACCCCTGTCCCCTCTCTCTCACCTCCCTCATCCCCCCATTCCTTTCTTTTACTATTACTATTACTTACATATAGGGCGGAATGTCAACTGTCCTATATAATATGTACTTTCTGTTTTTATATATTCTTAATAAAGATTTTTTTTAAAAAATAAAGATGCTACTTGCCTTAATGTATAGCCAGAGTCTCCATGCCCATCTGTCAGGAGGGCTTGGATGGTGCCTTTCTGCTTGGCTGAAGGGGGTCAGGCTGGGGGACCCATATTTCTCCCACAAGTTCCCTTCCCTCCTTTCCCCCATTAGCTGGCTGACTCCCTGCCTGCCTACCTGCCTGCCCCTACCTGCCTCTCTGCTTGCTTGCCTGCCTGCCTGTCTTCAGCGATCGGGTCCGCTGCTCTCTGACTCACACCTCACACAGCGCCAACCGTAAGTGCTCCCCACTGGAGCGGAACGGAAGTGAACGGGCCCAAACAGATCCGTCTTACTGCGCGGCCCTCCCGAAACCAGGGACCTCATGGACCAGCAGCCCACGTCAGAGCTCCCTGTTGACCATTGCCACCTCCATCTACTTCAAAGACAAGCCAGTCACTTCAAGGATAACATCCATCCATTTTTCCCTTGGACGGCCCCTCTTCCTTTTTCCTTCCATTTTCCCTATCAACATTATATTCCCCAAGCTTTCCTGTCTTCTCCTTATGTGGCCAAAGTACTTCATCTTTGCCTCTAATATCCATCCCTCCAGTGAGCAGTCGGACTTTATTTCCTGGAGTATGGACTGGTTTGATCTTCTTGCGGTCCAAGGCACTCTCAGAATTTCCCTCTGACATCACGGTTCAGAAGTGTTTATCTTTTTTTGCTCAGCCTTTCTTACGGTTCAGCTCACGCATTCATAGGTTACTACAGGGAATACCATTGCTTTATTTAAATGTACATAAATAATAACGCGGAGTGTTTGATTTTTGGAGCCTTGTGAAATGAAATATTTACATTTTAATTGGACACTAATTACATTTTAGTTGGACACAAGGGGTGGCTAATACAGATTAACCCTGATTGACAGCTCTGATCAGAGAAAAGGTTTTGAAGTAATTACTTTAATGGTCTGTGCATTTTGTATTGTGATTCTTCTGATGGGATATTAAATCCATTGCCTACATAGGTATTAGCTCCATTCATTTCAAATTGGAGTGTTTTCAAATATAGTCAGGATCCAAAGATGAATTCCTTCTGAATCCTGCTGATTGCTTCAAAATTGGCAGCTTCCCTATCCCTCCTATAGACGCACTAGACCCCAAAAACCTGTTCATAATGGGAAATCCTATTAGCATATTTCTGACAAAACAAAATGCTAGGAAGCAAAGCAGAAGAAAGTCCAAATTCAGCTTATGTTGGTTAATGAAATATTATGAATGGTTGGCAGTGTATTAATGAAATTAAATCAACATTACACCTCACATTTGGGGGATTGTTGTGGAGGTCTAAATTCCATGCTAAACATGCAATGACTAACAGTGTCCTAGACCCTCTTTGTAAGCAAAACCTTTCCCTCCCCACCACAGAGGAAATTTTGAATGGTCAGAGACCAGTGGGGAAGCATCAAGCTATTTTCCTGCACTGGATTGCATTGTAAGGACATCATATTCAGGAATATCCCAAGGACTTTGAAGCTTCCTGCTTTCACAGCATGTCCAGCTACAGGAAAATAACTGGAAATATAATGGCTGACCCTTCCACTCTTCAACAATATGGAAAAGGTGAAATTAGGGGGGCTGCCTTACTTACAAGGTGGGAAAGTAGCACTGAGAGACATCTACTGAAGCAGAGCTATGTGATATGTGTATGTCTTCCAATGCAGTATCCAGTATCCAGGGCCGTAGCCAGGATTTTGGTTCAGGGGGGGGGGGCTGAGTTTGGTTCGGGGGGGGGGCTGAGACTGGGTGGAAGAGGGTTTACCCTAGCAAACCTTTTGTATTGTTATCCCAATAACCCCATGAAGGTGGGATATAATGAGCATGGTGATCAGATCATTATATGAATAAACATAACAGTTTAAATAATGTACCAGTAAGGGGACCATCCTGAGAATTTCGGGGCTGAAGCCCCCTTGACATGCCTGCCAGTATCCAATGTTTTTCATGTTTATGTATGCATATAATGCATTCATGTATGGGCATTGAATGTCTCCCATTTGTATGTTGTGTTCCACCCTTTGTCCCCTTTGGGGTGAGAAGGGCAGAATATAATGTTTTAAATAAATAAATAAATGTCTAGTTTCAAAGTGCTGGCTTTAGCCCATAAACCCCTAAATGGTTCTGGCCCAGCGTACCTCTTTGAATGTATCTCTCCTTATTTTATTATTAACTTTATTTCTACCCCACTTCCATTTCCCCAAGATCTCTAAGATCGTCTAGATCTAGATCTCTAAGATCGTCTGGGGAGGCCCTGCTCTTAGTCCCACCTTCATCACAGATTCAGCTGGCGGGGATGAGGGACAGGGCCTTCTCAGTGGTTGCCCCCTGGCTGCGGAATGCCCTTCCTAGGGGTATCATATCAACCTCGTCCCTCCTAACGTTTCATGAAAAAGTTAAAACCTTTTTGAGCAAGCATTTACAGATGAACTGTAACAGACAAAGTTAGATCTACAGAATGGCTGGACAATGCGATTGGATAATGATTTTAGTAATGAGACGCTGAGGATCCATGTTTTTAATGGTTGTTTAATTGATTGTATGGTTTTATTCGGGATTTATGTTTTGAAGGGCATTAAATGTGCCCGTAAACCGCCTTGAGTCGCCTTCGGGCTGAGAAAGGCAGTATATAAATAAATAAATAGTTTCAGTTTATATGCAACATCTGAAACACAGAACATGTGCAGAAATAAATTCTAGAACAGAATTTTTCGGACTTTGCTTTGGTGAATGTCTTGATCTTAGTCCTTTTGTTTCTTGCTGTTTTGTCACTTGGTGCTAAGTATTTCAAAAAACTCTATGGTTCCAATCCTTTCAATATCAGTAAATTCCATTCTCCTGAACTCCTGGTGCCTCAACAATATTTTCCTCAATATTCCCAAAATATGATTGATCTGTTTTCTGACACAACATCATTGCAAACTTTGCAAGCAATATTTGCTGAAAGAAACAAGAAACTGCCAAGTAAATTATGCAGCTATATTTTCTTCAGGGACCAGAGACAGTTTTAATAGCAATTTACAGAAACAGAGCACCCAGGCCCGTAGCTAGGATTTTGATTCGGGGGTGGGGTGGGGGTGGGCTGAGTCTGAGTGAGAGAGGGTCTACCCTAGCAAACCTTTTGTATCGTTATCCCAATACCCGCATGCATATGGGATATATTGATCATGGTGATCAGATCATGATATGAATAAATATAACAGTTTAAATAATGTACCAGTAAGGCCTTCTCGCGGACCACACTGAGAATGGGGGGGGTGCTGAAGCCCCTCAACCCCCCCCCCAACTATATGCCTGAGGGCATCCATTCTGAAGTCATCTTCCCAGCACCCAACACTGCTGATAATAAGTTACAATTTTGTCAGAAGAATTGCTCCTTTATATGTAAATGAATAAAATCTGCAGGACATGCTTACAGAAGTGTAATTTGGATTCATAGTAAAGACGGAATGAATAAAATATGAGCTTTGGGACCTTTTGTTTTTGTCTTGTGTTCCCGAAAGAAATCAATACAGCTATGACATACATAGTATATTTCTGTTGGCCTTCTGCTCTTTTAAAGGCCATTGACTCCGGAGCAGGTGCTGTGGTTTAGGAATATGTTGGGCTGCTATGTCACAGATGGGTCCCTCTTGGAGGCTGGGAAGTTGAAGGATCAATGGCCCAATCCAAATTTGTGCTAAGGTCTCACTGCTAGCCACAGATAGTGAAAAACTGCATACTGCATTGGATCCCCATTCCAGCCTTCTTCCCAAACATCACTTCGGCAATAAATCTGGGCTGCAACTGTCAATATTGAGTGGTTACAATATTTTTTTTAATACAAAGAATGAATATATTTTAATAAAACTTACATGGATGGTAGCATAGGTATTACCTTATTTTTCCACATAATCACCATTCGGTTCAATACATTTTGTCATTTGTGGGACAGGTTTTTGTTGCCTGTGTCAGTTTCCCTCCACCTTTTTCAGCCAGTTTGTCACTTTGATTTTCACCTTGTTTTCCACCAAGATGTTCCTTCAATTTAGTGAACAGGTAGTCACTGGGTGTGAGATTGGGGTTGTGAGATGGGTGGTTTAAAACATCCCAATCAAATGAAGTCAACAACTCTTGTGTTGCATGAGTGGTGCGCGGATGCACATTGCCATGAAGGAGACCAGCTCCCGCTGTCAGCATCCCACAACATTTGTTTTGGATGGCGCTTCATGGTCTCATAATACATTCTGTACCCATTTTGTCACATGCTGTCTTGACATTACATCCTCTCCATAAACTCAAACATTTTGCAATGAAATGCAGCAGCGTTCATGCCCTTAGCATTTAAGTAGTGTATTACAGTGTGAACACACTTGGAGAGAAACGGAATGAGGACGCTCATCTCTAACCTTCACCACAATGGCAGTCGATGAGCTACTGACGATGGGCATTGCTTGTTCACTTCCGCTGCCATCCCGCTACATGGCAGTGATACCAACTTCCCCCGTGAAAATTCCCTGCAAGAGCTACATGCCTTGTAACCTTACTTCCCAGATTACCCCCCCCCAATAACTTCTCTAACCCAGCTGAATGTCAGTGTTTCCCAACCAGTGTGCTGTGGCACACTAGTGTGCCGTGAACGATCATCAGGTGTGCCATGGGAAATTGGAACCTCCAATACCCTTTCTTCCCCCTCCTGCCAAACACTTTTTCTTCTCCACTTGGGCTCCCTTCTTCCCAACCTCGCTCTGAGCGTGAGCGTGTTCAGGAGGGGAGGGGGGAGGGAGGAAGATGTGGGGCGAGTCTGCGCAGTAGCGCCCTCACAGGTCACGTCTTCCTCCCTCCCCCCACTCCTCCTGAACATGCTCACGCTGCCCCCTCGGATCAAAATGGCGGCAGAAGCGGCAGTGTAGAAGAAAAACTAAGTGTTTGGCAAGAGGGGGAAGAAAGGGCACGAAGGGGAAGGGGGAGGAAGAGGTCTCTGTCGAAAGCTGGCATGGGCAAACTTCGACCTTCCACCATTTTTTGGACTCCAACTCCCACCATTCCTAGCAGCCTCAGGCTCTTTTCTCTCCCCCCCCCCCAGCCACTTAAGCAGGAAAGGGCCTCAGGCTGTTAGGAATGGTGGGAATTGAAGTCCAAAGCATCCAGAGGGCCGAAGTTTAAACTCTGTTTTCATGGGATCGATTTGTTGCTTTTATAACTGCCCTAAAGGAAAGCAACTTCAACTTTGTTCATAATATATTTCATCAAAATGATATAATCATGTAGCACAGCAGTTCTCGTTTGTGCCTGGAGGGCAGGGGTCAGGACCTGGGGTCCCATTAGCATTAGGGCCAGCAGTACCAGAACTAGATTCAGAGGATGAGCTAGATGACTGGGGCGAAGGGCAGCTTTCCCCTGATGGGCCTCCTTCGCCCACAGAGAGCTTGGCATGGGAAGAAATGTTGTTTGGCCCTAGCGAAGACATAGATAACCAGGTGCAGATGGAAGACAGCGATTCTGGCAGCTACGAGCATCCGGGTGGGAGAGGTTCTCAGGAGCTAGTAAGTGAAAACATGGAAGAAAGCGGTTGGGAAACTTCTAGGGAGGAGAGCTCTCAGGGAGATAGAAACACAGCTGCGGAGAGACAAGGTCGAACCTTTGATAGGAGACGGAATATCGAGTCTAGCAGAAGGGAATGGTCCAAGAGCATAGACCGGCGAGGTCCGTGAGCAGCGATTGGAGACGAAGAAGCCTAGAGCATCGGGGACCTCGGCCGAGAGATTAAGTATAGGATCCGTGGGAACGAATCCTCAGTGCTCCGGCCACGTCTCATCTGAATAGGCGTGAAGCGGAGTGGGACCACGAAGCTAAGCTAGCCAGTGGTCATCAAGCCTTGCCTTGCCTTGCCTTGCCTTGTTCCTGATCCGCCTGGTTGTGCGGAGCCTTGCCCTGTTTCCTGATCTGCATAGTTTTGCGGAGCCTTGCCAAACTTTCAGCCTATTTGCCACGTTACCTTGGACATTGTTACTTCAAGCTTTTTGGATTGCTTTTATATTCTATTCGACATTATCTTTTGAACTGTTTTTATATTCAATAAAGTAGTTAGCCTTCAGTCCGTCTCTGTGTGCGTGATTAAGGGGCCGGTCAAGTCCGTGCATCGTGACAAATCATCAGCTCTATATTTAAAATGTGCCCTCTGCCTCTAAAGATTGCATCAATATTTTTCCTTCCAGGTGGCAAACTAGCTTTATTTCTGAATTCATTTAGCATATTTAAAGGAAAGGTCATGAATCAGTTGGAGATTCTGAAGCTGACTTTTAAATTGTTTTAATATTTCTTTTTATTGACTTAGAAACGCACACATGCGAATACTTTTTTAAATGTCCAGGACTTAAAACCAATTTCTAGTTTTAGCTGATGTAGGCTCATTGAAGAATCAACAAAGTTACTTAAGAGTTGACATTTAAGATGCCAATGATGTAATCGGTCTAGTTTAAGTAAGATTCAGGCTAAGGAGTTTATAGAAATTTAAATAACAAAGGCATATAAAACAACAACAACACAAAATACAACTTTATTTTTGTACCCTTGTGTTATATTACTCTTGTGTTATATTGTGTCTACTGTATCGATGGGCGTGGCCTCATGTAAGCCGCCCGAGTCCCCTTGACGGGGTACAAATAAAGTTTATTATTATTATTATTGTTGTTGTTGTTGTTATTACCGTGCCTCCATCTCCACAAAGTTCTACTCTAGACAAATATGCTTTCTTAATGATGCTAACCTATCTCTTTAGAAAATATCAAACTTGTTGTCACCCAATGTGCTTTCCTTAGAAGGGCATTCCATATATAGGGCAACTCTGTTGAATAAGCGCTCTCCCATGCATAAATCTGATCTCAGAGGAAATAGAATTTAGAGAAGAAGATTAGTTGGTGACCTTAGGGCTAAATGTAAGTGCTACAGCTGATTAGAATAGACATATGTCATCAATAGGATTTACATAAGTGAATAAACAATAAAGGCTGATATCCTGCTCAGTATTTATGAAATCATTAGCTGGGTCATGAAATCATCTCACAATTGTTGGGGATTCTCATTTACATTTGTTAATGGCTCCGTGTGATCCTCCCCGCTCCCCAAAGCTCTATCTTTGGTTTTGCCCCAACTAATGGGCTTCTGAGGTGTTACAGGGTGCTAGAAAGGACATCTGCAGTGCTCTCGGAGTCAATGAAAACAGTGCTTGCCACTGGATTCTAAGGGGTCTTCCCAGCTGTCCATTCTCAACATGTTCACCATTGGATGAATGCTGCAGACATGGGTTGTGACCTTCAGCATTGTCAAAACTCTTGGATGGGGTATTACCAGGCTAAAACTGTGGGCATTTGTGGGCATTGCTAGGTGAATCTATCACAATGCCATTTTTGTTATGCTCATGATGCAGCATTACAGCCAATATATTAAACTGAATTTTAATAATGTCTTCTTTATTTTTATTTATGACTTTGTACATATTTAATTATACATTCTTTAACTTTTGTAAGCTGCCCTGAGTTTATGCTGATTTCCCATTCAATGAATAATTAGTTCAATTAATCTGTTCCTGTAGGTATTATGAATTGGATTCAGCTTTTGGTATGCAAGTAAGTTATATGATATACTGTATAAGCTCAATGAAAATACTTGCACATTACTGACAGTTATTATATTGTATTTCTCCAGTTGTGAGATACATATCTATTTGTTGTTGTTATTTATTCGTTCAGATGCTTCCGACTCTTTGTGACCTCATGGACCAGCCCACGTCAGAGCTCCCTGTCAGCCATGACCATCCTCAGTTCCTTCAAAGTCAAGCCAGTCACTTCAGGGATACCATCCATCCATCTTGTCCTTGGTCTGCTCTCTTCCTTTTTCCTTCCATTTTCCCCAGCATCGTTGTCTTCTCTAAGTTTTCCTGACTTCTCATTATTTGGCCAAAGTGCTTCATTTTGCCTCTAATATCCTTCCTCCAGTGAGCAGTCGGGCTTTATTTCCTGGAGTATGGACTGGTTTGGCCTTCTCGCGGTCCAGGGTACTCTCAGAATTTTCCTCCAACTCCACAGTTCAAAAGCATCTATCTTCCTTTGTTCAGCCTTCCTTATGGCTCAGCTCTTGCATCCATAGGTAACTATGGGGAATATTATCTAAGCAACAAACACAAGGGAGACACTACAATGCTGAAAGCTGTAATCATCAATTCAAAAATAAACATCAAACGATAGCATTGAGATATACATACATCGTGATAAATCCTCACAATGACATCCTCTATCTAGACAAAATGTAAGTGACCGCTGCCTGTACTCACAGTCCCCCAGCGTTCAAATGAATGCCGAAAATGGCTCTGCAGTGCGGCGCTTGAACATCTGAACAGCGCTGCCCATTGTTTACATTTTGTTTACATTTTGCCATAGCACTCTGCGGTTGCGACTGCCAGTGGGCAGCGCCGTTCAGATGTTCAAGCGCCGCACTGCAGAGCCATTTTCGGCATTCATTTGAATGCTGGGGGACTGTGAGTACAGGCAGCGGTCACTTACATTTTGTCTAGATAGAGGATGTCATTGTGAGGATTTATCACGATGTATGTATATCTCAATGCTATCGTTTGATGTTTATTTTTGAATTGATGATTACAGCTTTCAGCATTGTGGTGTCTCCCTTGTGTTTGTTGCTTAGATAATATTCCCCATAGTAACCTATGGGAGTTGATATCCGATTGATTCACACTTGCATGGGCGAGTTGTCTGTAGCCGTTTTCTTTTGATTTGCCTACTTCGATTGGCTCCTTATTGAGGTAAGCCTTGGAACTTTACAAATACTCGCACTGGTGAGTTTGCTCCTTATTGGGGGAGTCTTGGAATTTGACAAAGACTTATATTTATGTTAAGATTATATTCTCTACCGTTCTTACAGACCTAGTGTCATTGTACACCACTGCCTTGGTGGTACTCTATATATATGTATGGTTGCATCTATTCAAAAAAATTGTTTATGATACAGTGATCCTTTTACGTTTGTTTCTTCACCCCTTGGGGTCTGAGTCTGATTCTGATGTCAGTTTTGGTGGATTAAGTCGTCTTCATGTCAAAAATGTTGATTAAACATCCGCAGAATCAAAACTTGGTTGTTTCCACTATGTCAGCTATTGCTGCTGTTGCAATGCAAAATGGCAGAAAGGTAAGTAATGATAGTGTGAAGAAATTATCAACATTTGTATGAGATAGTGCTTGTAGTTCTAGAGGGACTATAATTTTTGCTTCATGAATAAACCAGGTTTATTTAAAACCTGAAACTGTTTGGGGAGCAGGAAGTTGAACCCGTAACGCATACACATCCGCTCTCTTGGCTACAATCAATTCAATTGTCCTCTTTATAATAACAGAGATGGCTACATAATAATAAATTATTATATTTCCTTATAATTTCTTTCACTGTGTCTAAGGAGAATATATATTTTCATTACATCCATTTATCCTCAATAATTGTAACCTGTGCTCTAAATAAATGCTTAAGATATATGGAATGTTTTTCACTCAGTAAGTAAATTTGAATGCAGATTCAGCTATGTGTATATGGGCTTCCATGCCGCTAATGCATGAATGGCACATATAGTGCCCCAGTACAGGGATAAGTTCAATCTCTGCTTTCTTCTGAGCATTGGCTTCAATCTGTTTCAAGTTAATTGAATTTACTTATATTTATCATGTTTTAATTCTACAACTCATTATAAGCAGTTTCCTGAAAGCATTGAAAATCTAATTTTCTAAATTCAGGCCCATTTAGATTACATAAATTACATGGGATGGTTGTGTTCCTAGATGGACTTTGTGCTATCATGTTTATAATTAAATGAAACTCTAAAGCTCTGTTCCACACGCAAGTAAAGAATCAAAGCAGTTTCATTTTTATTTGCTATTATGTTGTTTTATGAACTGATGATCAAGATCTGTACATTTGTCTCAGTACTCTTTTGTATATCCCCACCGGAGTATTTGAAAAGTATTCCAAATAATATATCATTCCCATGAAGTGGTGTTCATTGCCCATTAACCTTGGGATTAGAGCTAAATGGAGGGGGGCTTACTCATTATTTGATCAGATGATCCAGAAGGTTGATTGATAGATTGATTTGATTTGTATCCCACTTTTCTCACAAAATGGGAGGGATACAAAGTAACGTAAACAAAAATTTTGCACAAAATGAGAGTGTAACTAAAACATTTTTTTAAAAGCATTGTAGCAGCAAATTGGGAGTTATGGAACTCCAAGTGGCAAGTTACCTCTTACCAAACCGGCGGCATGGACGTGCGGGCGCAGGGATGAGAAAACACGCAACAACTTCACTGCTCAACATGAAATCAAAGATTTATTGCTTAACACCAGCTGGTGGGGTTGCCCACAGAACGTGCTGCGATAAGGGGCAAACGGCCCCGGTCATCCTTAACACAAAGCTTATATACCCTTCATGGCGGCATCCACAAAAGCCCGCCCTCCTTCATCAACATTTCACAAACATCATTGGCTGGTGTTACAGAACATTTCATTAATCCAATAAAACATAACATTTTCATATGCATCACATCTTAATCCCCTCCTCTTAGTTAGAACAATGAACATTTCTATGGTAGTCTTTCCCATAGAAATGTTCATGCCTTACCCTATGGGCTGTTATGTTGCTGCTGTTTTATTGTTTTATATTGTTTTTATTGTTTTTAACTGTGTTCTTAACTGCTTTATGTTTTTAACCCTTTGGTGCTGTGCCATTGGCTCTGAGCCGCGAGCCTCCGGGAGTCGGCGGCGAAGAAGCCCCAATAAATAAATAAATAAATAAATAAATAAATAAATAAATAAATAAATAAACAGTGCAACTATCAGTGGCTGGGACTCTTGTGTTCCCAACTTGCAACATTTGGCTTCTGCAGACTCCTTGCCAGCAACGGAGGGGGGCAGAATCCTGCTCATGCGCAGTTCTCATCCATTTGGCACTAAGGTAAACAAACCTCATGCTTTGCACTGTTTAGACCAGTCTGAGCCTACGTTATCTTACGCTAGGCACGGGGTGTACTTTGGCAAATCACTGCCTGGGCTAGAAGCACCAATCATAGTGTTACATTCACGGAGCTTGTGCCTGCCTGATTCTTGGCACAGAAACCCACTTTTCTAAGCTCTACACGTGTGCAGCATCACTCTCTGACTGTACTTCTGTTGGAAAAGTACCAAAACCGCTTTATTCCAGAATTTTTCTTTTTTGTGGGTAACTCAGCACATGAAGTTACCTACACATAC
>JARBWK010000009.1:71370510-71457008 GCA_030556195.1 Anolis apletophallus | reverse complement strand
GTCATCCTTAACACAAAGCATTTATACCCCTCATGGCGGCACCCACAAAAGCCCGCCCTCCTTCATGATCATTTCACAAACATCATTGGCTGGTGTTACAGAACATTTCATTAATCCAATTAAACATAACATTTTCATTTGCATCATCTCTTAATCCCCTCCTATATGTTAGAACAATGAACAGATCTATGGTAGTCTTTCCCACAGTGCAACTATCAGTGGCTGGGACTCCTGTGTTCCCAGCTTGCAACATTTGGCTTCTCCTTGCCAGCAACGGAGGGGCCACCTCTCTGCTCATGCGCAGTTCTTACCCCTTTGGCACTAAGGTAAACAAACCTCATGCTTTGCACTGTTTGACCAATCTGAGCCTACGTTATCTTACGCTAGGCACGGGGTGTACTTTGGCAAATCACTGCCTGGGCTAGAAGCACCAATCATAGTGTTACATTCAAGGAGCTTGTGCCTGCCTGATTCTTGGCACAGAAACCCACTTTTCTAGGCTCTACACGTGTGCAGCATCACTCTCTGACCTTACTCCTGCAAAGAAAGTGCCAAAACCGCTTTAGTATAGTATGAGATACACAGCATTGTATAGTATTGGGATGCACAGCTAGGCCTATTTTAAGAGTAACTCTCAAGCAACCAGAAACTATCCAACATGATCCAACATTCCCCTTGGGTAACGGTTAATTAGTCTACTGTAGTTTGAAAAAGTCCTGTATCGCCTCTTCCTTCCAACAAGGATGCAGGCTGCCCTGCAAGTTGGAATCCCTGGGCAGGCATTGCCGTGGAAACCACAGCGCACACCTTCCTCTGGTCAACTCCACCCAGTCCTGTCCTGCTAGTCAAAAATAAGGGACAGGGCCTGAAAATAAGGGACACAAATTTTAGGGCCAAAATAAGGGACGTCCCTTAGAATAAGGGACATATGGGAACCCTAGCCACGAATGGTAGACAGACCTCAGCCACTGGACTCCTATAAGGTGAAGGGCGAGTCCTTCCTATTTTGAGTCCGGGACTGTTGAAGGCGGCCAAAGTCTCACAACCTTCACCCAGGCCTTCTGATATGCCCAGTATGGATGGACGGACTCCGGCAGGATTTATATATTAAAAGACGGTGGCAGGCCAGAGCTGACAGCTCTGCAAAACTCAGCCATGTGTTCCTTGCAATCACTGAGCCAACAGAGTGGTTTCCCCCTTTTAAAACCTTTGAAATGTGAAGGGAAAAAATTGGAGGGGAAAAAAATCTAAGGTACCGATTGGATGGGACTCTGGGGTGATCTATGGAGGGAATAATCTAAGGAGCTGAGTGGATGGAGGCTCTGGGGTGACTTTTGGAGGGAAAATCCTAGGTGGTGATTGGGGGAAGGCTATGAGGTGATTTCTGGAAAGGAAACTAAGAGGATGAGCCCCTTCCACCCAGGAAAAAACAACAACCCAGCCCCAAAACTGCATACAGGCCTTTAACAGTGACAAGGCCTAGCAAACAAACACAAGATGTAATCCTACACTTTCAATATAAATAGGCCAAGCTTTGCGCAGGCCGCAACACCATTTCTAGTACTGATCCAAGTATATTTGAAATTTCCATCAACATAGTTTGTGTTTTTGCTCTGGAAATGGGGAAAACACATTGATGAGGTAAAAAAATATAATCCAGTTGGTGGTACATGTAAAGACATGGCCATGGTACAAGTGTTATGATTTTATTAGTTCCGGTAACATTTGCTGATAAGATCTGAATAAATATGCGCAGTGCACTCACAGAGGATGAGGAAATTGAACCATTTAAATGTAGCAAGACATTTTGGTTTTGACTTTCTTCAAGCTGGGTTGTTCTGTACCCTGAAGTTAATTCTGATTCATGGCGATCCAAAGGTGAATTTATCACAAGGCAGAATTTGTTCAGAGGGGTCTTGTCCCTGCCTTCCTTTGAGGCTGAGAGAATGTGATTTATTCAAGGTGACCCAATGGGTTTCCATGGCTGAAAGGGAATTCAAACACTGCTCTCCAGAGTCATAGTCTAAGGCTAAAACGACAACATCAATCTGGCTTTTTCTTCAGCTACTCAGAATAAAAGTGAGATGAATCAAAGTTGGCATTTAAGGAAGTAGAGAACACAATGTTCTACTCTGGTCAAATATGCTTCCTTAATTATGCTAATCTATCTCTTTTTTCTCTAAATATATATGGAAAGTTTCCCCCTTTTTGTCTTGGGAAATTGCATTTTTATTGGCCAATTTAGTTCCATTTTTTAAAAAATTGTGTGATATTGAAGGAGAAATTGATGCTTTAACAGAAGAAACGCCAGGGGAAAGTGCTGCTTAGAACAGGCATAGAATTAGGATAACAGAGTCAGCTTGCCAGCAGCAGTCCAAGAATGGACAATGGTGATTGGCTCACAAAAATAAAGCTACTATTGGTTCACGTAAGCGTAGGCTGTGATTAGCCAGAGTACATCATGTGCTTCTAGAAAGATAAACAGTCATGATTGGCTTAGCTCTCACCATGCGGGTTTGTTTACAAAGTTAGTGAATGGGCTAGGAAACGCGCATGGCAAATGAGGCTTCTCTCTTGGCAGACAACAGTGAGAAGCTTGGTAGAAGAATGTAACGATTTAAGAACAAGCTGCACATTAGAGCAGATAACATAGAACAATGATGGAAATTCACACTGCGCAACAGATATTAGCAAATAGGAGTGAGATGCTAGAATGCTTTGTTTAATTGGATAGAGTAATAGGGGTTCATGAATGCTAGCCAGTAACAATGCATGAAGAAGGGAGGGACTGAAATATTGTCGCCATTGTTTGTATAAAACCTGGTTACTGAGAAGAATCGGGGTTCTGTCCGCCAGCGGCTGCGTTTCCGCATGAAGGAGGGCAGACCCATCAGCTGATGTGGTGCAAATAAAGCTGGTTTCCTGAACCACAGTATACATTGTCGCGTCTTCCATCCTTGCGCTCAGATAATAACGGCAGCCTAGCTCAAAAGGTATTGCCTTGGGAGTTTTGGGACTCCGAGTTACTGCTTCATCTTGGTGACCCCAACGTGATCCTGGAAAGAGCCATCCAGACGAGTCTGTGACGCAGAAGGCGCGATCCTGTTGTCAGGACAGTCTCCGCTCGGAAGCGGGAAGCTGAAGTGACTTGGGCGAGCTGAGAGGGGCCCCGAAAACGACCGGCTGCCCGTCTCGCCTCAGAAACACGCTTATCGACCCGAGGGACTGCAATTGCCAAATACTGCCAGTGAAACCAGAAGAAGAGGGAAGTCCGGGGGCGCAGGTCGTACCGCGCCTAGTGAGTAATCCGGCACCAGAAGCGCGCAGAGAAAGTCTGGGGGTGCCGGGGTTCTGAGCGTCTAGTGAGAAATCCAGCACAGGAGTCCGAGGGCACGAGAGGAATCTCGGCGTCTACAGAATAGGCAAGTATAAGTGTTAAGTAAGAACACTTAGGGAACACCCACGCCATTTGGGGGGAGCAAGCACTGAAGTGTCCCCAGCCATTAGAAATGGGAGGTGTGGGATCCAAGGAGCAAAGAGGGACGCCTCTGAGCTGTGTGTTAGACAACTGGGAAAGGTTTTGCCAGTTAGCAGTAGAGGGAAAACCGCAAGATTTAAAAGACTACAGGCTTAAGAATCTGTGCACAGAGGTATGGCCGGCTATTGCAGAAATCAGCTGGCCAAAGGCAGGAACATGGGATCTGAGAAAATGTAGGCAGTTAGAATCTTATTGTTTCGAAGTACACCCAACTGATCAATGGGTCTACTCCGCGACGTGGAAAAGGATGGTTTCAGAGGGGGTTTGGTGGGCTGGTCCAAAACAACCCCAGGACGGATGTTTTGTTAGCCGAAAGGCAGGGAGAAAGGCTCGGGTTTTACAAGTAGAACCGGAGGAATGGCAGCTTCTAGGGAGAAGACCAAGGCATAGAGAAGATGCAACCGCAGAAGCAGAGGGGCCCAACGCAACTCTGCCAGATGCGTCCTTAAATGCCCTAAGACAAGCCCAAACCGCGGTCCCCACTCCTGGAACAAGTTCAGCCGCAGAGATGGCGTCCCCGGCTGTGATGCACACCCCAGCGGCAGACATTGTTCCAACCGCGTTCCCTGCAATGAACCCCCCAGCAATGCCCCAGCCAGCACTAGCGACTTTGCCAGCCGCGGCTCTCCGCGTGACGTTTCCATCAATTATGGCAACCTCACAAGCTGCGACGGCACCCTTAATACTACCGCAAGCCCCAACAGTTTACACCATGCCACATTCAGAACACAACCCTTTCCATGGGAGCCCGCCAGCTTATCAAGTGCCCCTCCCCGATCAGCTCCTGTATCCGCTAGCAGAAGCAAGAGAGGTAGAGAGGGGAGCGAGAAGGCAGTCTCCGGATGCCGGGAGGATGATAGAGTATTCTCCGGACACAAGTAGAAAAGATCCTCGGGGCCCATCAGATGTTTCACCTATGCAAACTAGGAGCAGATCCCCAGAGGCAGCGAGATCAGGCACAGAGATAAGAGGTGCACTGGAAATGCCAATTCGACAAGTACCCCTGTTAGATGACAACAACCGGGTGGTGCAGGCCTTTCAAATTGTTCCCTTCAATTCCAGTGACATTTTTAATTGGTGAAATGCCACGCCACCTTATTCGGAACAGCCAAAAGCGATGGCGGATTTATTAGAGGGAATAATTGCCACCCATGACCCCACATGGTGGGACTGTAAACAGCTTATAAACACACTGTTTACGGCCGCAGAGAAAAGGAACATTATCAATCAGGCCAGATTACTGGCCCAAGAAGGACATGGAGAAATAGACCCAGTCACGTATGGAAATGCAAGATTCCCCTTAGAAACAGACCCTAAGTGGGACCCAAATGAGGAAGGCCAACATGAACGTATAAGAGAGTTCCAGCAAATACTTTTAAAGGCAATAAGAAAAGGACCACCTAGGCCCTCCAGTATACAAAAGATACAGGGGGTCCAGCAAGAGAAAACAGAAACGCCTGCCGCATTTTTAGAAAGATTAGAAGAAGCCTACAGAAAATACAGCCCGTACAATTTGGAACAGAACGATGGGAGGATAGCCCTAACGCAATCCTTCATTTCCCAATCCTCAGGAGACATTAGAAAGAAGATCCAGAAGCAGCCAGGATTTTTGGGAAAGACTCTTAATGAACTTTTAGCCTT
This sequence comes from Anolis apletophallus, assembly GCA_030556195.1. Classification (NCBI taxonomy): domain Eukaryota; kingdom Metazoa; phylum Chordata; class Lepidosauria; order Squamata; family Anolidae; genus Anolis; species Anolis apletophallus. The sequence goes on along the minus strand of JARBWK010000009.1, from coordinate 71,451,829 downwards.
GGCTGACCAGGTTTTCATAGCCAGAGACCAAGTAGAAGAGGAGAGAAAAGACAGGAAGAGGAAAGAAGGATATAAAGTGTTGCTCAGTCTAATGGATGAGAGACAGGGAAGAGGAAGAGGAAGTAGTCGTGGGAAGAGCCCAGGAAGAGGAAGTCATAATGCTAGCCCATTGGGAAAGAATCAGTGTGCCAGGTGCAGAAAAGAAGGCCACTGGGCCAAAGATTGTGTAGAGGAAGTGATAGAGAAGGAGGAAGCAAGTGCAAGAGAAAGAGGAAGACAGCAGAGAGGGTCAGGAAGAGGAAGGGGCCAGGGGGCATACAGATCATACCAGGAGAAGGCAATTGTAGCTGCTGCTATAGAGGAAGAGGAAGAAGATGAAGACTGAAGGGTAGGCGAGGCTTTTCTTCTGCTGAACCCAGAAGAGCCTTTAGTTGCCGTAAAAATAGAGGGTCAGCGAATAAAGTTCCTAGTAGATACGGGAGCGGACAAGTCCGTAGTTAACAAGAAGATAGCACCCATTAGCAATGGACAAATTAAAGTAATTGGGGTGTCAGGCAAACCACAGAAATGCCCTTTATTGAAGGAGAGAAGATGCAACATAGCAGGAAGAGAAGTGATCCATCAGCTACTCTACATCCCAGAATGTCCCATTCCATTGTTAGGAAGAGACATGTTAGCAAAGATCAGAGCCAGATTGGAATTCTTGGAGACTGGCCAGCTAGAGCTCACTGTGCCAGCTCAGGAAGAATACCGATTGTTCAAAGTTGGGGAGGTCAGGAAGAAAGAGATACAATGGTGCTGGGAAAGTACGCCAGAGGTTTGGGCAGAAGATAATTCACCCGGGATGGCAAAATATGTAACACCAGTAGTTATACAGATAAGACCCGGTTGCCTTCCCGTGAGAAAAGCACAGTATGCTATTAGTAGAGAGGCCGTGGAAGGGATCCAAGAACAGTTACACAGACTGTTGCAAAAAACTCACCATGGAATTCGCCCCTCCTCCCGGTCCTCAAGCCAGGAGGCGGGTACAGAATCATTCAAGATTTGAGGGCTGTCAATCAGGCCACGGTCCCATTGACACCTGTTGTCCCAAATCCTTATATTATGATGAGTTTAATCCCAAGCACAGCAGTTTGGTTCTCAGTTCTGGACCTACGTGATGCATTCTTCTGCATTAGATTGGCTCCAGTGTCACAGCCCATCTTTGCATTTCAGTGGGAGACCCCAAAGGGAGGACAACGTTCTCAGGTCACGTGGACACGCCTTCCTCAAGGTTATCATTCGTCCCCGACGATCTTTGGCCAAGCCTTAGCCAAAGATCTGTCAGAATTTGAGATCCCAGAGTCAGAAGGAATATGGCTTCAATATGTTGACGATTTACTTCTAGCTTGTAGAATGGAGCAAGGATGCAAACACTACACACTAGAAATGTTAAAAGTATTACAGGAGAAGGGATACAAAGTGTCAAGGAAGAAAGCACAGTTGTGTCAAAAGAAAGTCAAATACTTGGGGTTTGGATTATCCCAGGGAAGCAAAGCTTTGGAAGTAGAGAGGAAAGAGGTCATCTGTGCAATTCCAACACCTACAGACAGGAGGCGGACGAGAGAGTTCCTTGGAACTACTTCGTACGTGCGACACTGGATCCCAAGCTATGCTGTAATAGCGAAGCCCCTTTATCAAGCCACGAAAGGAAGTAACAAAGATCCATTTGTGTGGACGGAGGAGTGCGACCAAGCCTTCAGAGATCTGAAGCAAGCGGTCATTTCCCCTCCAGCATTTGGCCTGCCAGATTTAGAGAAACAGTTCTACCTTTTTGCTGTGGAGCGAGAAGGTACCGCTGTGGGTGTCTTAACACAACAGTTAGGTACATGGCAGCGGCCGGTAGCATATTGGTCCAAGCAGTTAGACACAGTAGCCAGAGGCTTGCCTCCTTGTCTCAGGGCCGTTGCAGCTTCGGTGGATTTAATTCGAGAGGCCACCAAGCTCACGTTAGGTAAATCACTCATCGTGCGAGTCCCACATCATGTCAAAGCATTATTAGACACAAAAGGGCCACGCTGGCTGACGAATGAAAGATTGACAAAGTATGAGGGAGTTTTATGTGACAATCCGCTCGTTTCCCTTGAGATGTGTCCCATGTTGAACCCGGCCACGTTGCTGCCAAGTTATTCAGAGCCCTTACAGCATGAATGCATAGAAATCATGGACCAGGTTTATTCCAGCCGACCAGATTTATGGGATTTCCCTTTGGAGAAGGTAGATTTAACCCTTTTTACAGATGGGAGCAGCTTTGTGCGAGAGGGGGTGAGGCATGCCGGCTATGCAGTGGTGACGTAGGAGAACGAGATTTTGGAAGCGAATTCCCTGTCTCCGAGAACTTCTGCCCAACTGGCCGAGCTAGTGGCTCTCACTCGAGCTTTGGAGCTGTCTCAGGGAAAAAGGGTTAATGTCTTTACGGATTCTCGTTATGCGTTCATAACATTGCATGCCCACGGGGCATTGTACAGGGAAAGAGGTTTTCTGACGTCGGCTGGAAAGGTCATCAAACATGCAGATGAAGTAATGGCTCTCTTACACGCTGTGTGGAGACCTGCAAAGGTTGCTGTTATGCATTGTAGGAGGCATCAAAAAGGAAATGATCCGGTGGTACAGGGAAACCGGCAGGCTGACCTGGCTGCCCGTGAAGCTGCTCTCCGAAAACCAGTGTCTGTAATGTTAAAAATCATAGGCTCAGGCCCACAAGTAGAGAGATGCAATTACACCAAGGATGAGGAAAAATGGGCCCTGAGTGAGAAAGGGGAGTGGCAAGGGAACTTCATCGTGATGCCAGACCACCGTGTCTTCATCCCTAAGGATAAGGCATGGCACATAGTCCAACACTTCCATGAAAGCACCCATTTAGGTAAATCTGCGTTGGCAGCCTTGCTAGAGCGGCAAATGTACATAAATGGCTTGCACAGTTTAACCGCCGCAGCTGCTCACAGATGCTGGACGTGTGTGAGAAATAATCCGAGAGAAGGGCCACTAAAGGCGCCTGGAGTTCAACACCAAGGTAGCATGCCGTTCGAAGCTTTGGTCACCGACTTCACCGAGATGCCACCCAGTGGTGGATTCCGGTATTTATTGGTTTTCATTGACACATTTTCAGGATGGGTAGAAGCTTATGCCACAAGGACTGAAAAGGCCACAGAAGTAGTAAAAGCCCTTTTAAAAGACGTCATTCCCAGATTCGGAATGCCCTTACAGATTGGATTGGACAATGGCCCAGCCTATGTGTATCAGATTGTACAGGGGCTGAGCAAATTACTAGGTATCACATGGAAACTTCACTGTGCTTATCGCCCCCAATCGTCTGCCAAGGCAGAAAGAGTTAACAGGACATTGAAAAACAGTTTGGCAAAGATTTGTCAAGAAACAAGACTAAATTGGAGGGTAGCATTACCCGTAGCCCTACTCAAAATCAGGTGCACACCGCACAAGAAGACAGGATTGTCTCCTTTTGAAAGACTGTACGGAAGGCCACCATTAAATCTAAAGACTATGGATGGGTTATCTTTGGATAGCCATGTGCTAGGAGATCAACAGACTTTGGAGCAAGTTCAGATGTTAGGGAGACAGATAGAGAAACTAAACCAGTACACTGCAGAGTTGGAGCCACCGTTCCCTACCACCCCTCTTCATTGCTTTTCCGCAGGTGACGAGGTTCTGGTGAAGGAGTGGAAAGTCCAGCCACTGCAGCCCAGATGGAGAGGACCCTATATCGTTCTGCTGGCAACGCCCACCGCCGTGAAAGTCGGAGGGATACGACCGTGGGTACATTATACGAGGGTAAAGAGAGCACCGGCTGTCTGGGAGTCTTCAGTCGATCTGGAAGATCCGCTAAAGATAAAGATCAGCAAACGACGTCAACACCCTATCTGAGGGACAACAAGATCACAGAAGAAATCTCTGCGGAAACCATCGTCCTGCAGTCAAGCAAACGTGACCCAACGAGAAGGAGGTGGAGAGTGCCAAAGACTTTCTTCTTACGGTGGTGGTTTGAGATTTTGATGGGACATAAGCATGAAAAAAAGCCACCTGTAGGAGTAAGAACTGTGTTTGGATACATGACCTTAATTCTCACACTATACATAGCTGGAGTACACGGAGGGTGGGACCAGAATCTATTCCATAAGTTGATTACAAACATGACTCATGAACTTAGCCTAAATGACTGTTGGGTTTGCAGCCACGGCCCCTCAACACATGAGCAGGGGTGGCCAATTGTCCCAACGGCCCTGCTAACATTGCAGGGTTGGAATGGCACAACATGTAAACAATCATATATCAGACACAGTACAGACAAGGCTCAGTTCATGATATCACATCGTTCCCCAGTTTTGGAGGCACCTTTGTGCTTCAAATGGGAAACAGATGGTACTATGTATCCCACAAGAAATGAAGAGGAGAGGAGATATGAGCGGTTTAACAGAGTTGATTTGAGATCATACCCAGCATGTAATCACACTATCATGGTACATGACCAATATTTGTCACATTGTAACCGCAAGACACAAGGAACTTGGACTTGGGGAAGAAAACATTCAAACTGCACTCACATTTTATATGGAAACCATCAGAAAGATGCTATAGTTAACCTAATGCAGAATATCCCTGCCACCCATACTGGTAAACGGTTGTGGAATTTACCTGATGGGCTGGTTTGGATTTGTGGGGCATGGGCGGGCCGAGTCCTGCCTGCTGCCTGGAGTGGAGTTTGCACTGTGGGAGTTATAGGGCCTGGAGGCTTAACAATGTACCCTAGAAAGACCCCAGTTTCTAATTTACACATGCATGTTCAAAAGAGATCGATTAATTTAATAAGTGAATATGGGTACAATAGAGATAGAACATACCTTACTGAAACGCAGAGAGTTTTCGCAATCGCAACCCCAGGATTAGGTGTGGCATGGAATATAAGACAATTACGTGTGTTATCTTATGAATTGGAACAACTGGCTAATGACACAGCTCAAGGAATGAATGTGTTACAGACAGAAATCAATTCCTTGGCTGGGATGATAATACAGCAAAAGTTAGCGCTGGATTATCTGTTAACAAAACAAGGAGGCCTTTGTGTATGGCTAAATACCACGTGTTGTCATTATATTAACATGACAGGAGATATTGAGGTAGACATGGGAAAGATCCAGCAAGTTGCAAACGAAGTGCAAAAGTCTTATGAACCTGCAAGCAATTTCTGGGGATGGATTGCAGATTGGCTGCCAAATATAGAATGGATAAGGTCTATAGTTATGTTAATTCTTGTGATTTTTTGTTCTGTAACAATCATACTATGCTGCTTTCCTCTGTTGATGAGATATTGTACCTTTACAGCAAGGCAGACTGTCAAAATAGCAAAGAGTGTCAAAAAGAGGGGAAAAAGGGACTGGCAGACAAATTGGGGTGAAATCTAGGCTGTAGAATCATGGTTTGTAAATGATTATTGGCCAAAATCATTTACAAAAAGAAAAATTGAGGAATGAAGGAGAAATTGATGCTTTAACAGAAGAAACGCCAGGGGAAAGTGCTGCTTAGAACAGGCATAGAATTAGGATAACAGAGTCAGCTTGCCAGCAGCAGTCCAAGAATGGACAATGGTGATTGGCTCACAAAAATAAAGCTACTATTGGTTCACGTAAGCGTAGGCTGTGATTAGCCAGAGTACATCATGTGCTTCTAGAAAGATAAACAGTCATGATTGGCTTAGCTCTCACCATGCGGGTTTGTTTACAAAGTTAGTGAATGGGCTAGGAAAACACGCATGGCAAATGAAGCTTCTCTCTTGGCAGACAACAGTGAGAAGCTTGGTAGAAGAATGTAACGATTTAAGAACAAGCTGCACATTAGAGCAGATAACATAGAACAATGATGGAAATTCACACTGCGCAACAGATATTAGCAAATAGGAGTGAGATGCTAGAATGCTTTGTTTAATTGGATAGAGTAATAGGGGTTCATGAATGCTAGCCAGTAACAATGCATGAAGAAGGGAGGGACTGAAATATTGTCGCCATTGTTTGTATAAAACCTGGTTACTGAGAAGAATCGGGGTTCTGTCCGCCAGCGGCTGCGTTTCCGCATGAAGGAGGGCAGACCCATCAGCTGATGTGATGCAAATAAAGCTGGTTTCCTGAACCGCAGTATACATTGTCGCGTCTTCCGGCCTTACGCTCAGATAGAAACGGCAGCCCTGTTCAAAAGGTATTGCCTTGGGAGTTTTGGGACTCCGAGTTACTGCTTCAATATAGGGACAAGGCCAGTTCTTTGGATTAGAAATGGAGATGAGCACCACCCCCCAGAGTTGGACATGACTAGACTTAATGTCAGCGGATAACCTTTATCTTTACCTTTATTCTCTATCAAAGATCTACAGTGCGAAAAAATTGCTGTCTTTCAATCCATTAAATGGTTTCAGATGTTATATGTTATATATTATTATTATTATTATTATTTGAAGCTGTCTATAGGGAAGCAGGCGAGTAAACAAAACATGCAAGGCTGTCGACTCTTGGGATATTTATTCAGCTGCTTGCACTTGCAAAACAGCTGCTGACACAATCACAGTTCCCATTATCCACAGTTAAATGCCTTTTAGGATTGCAGTTCCCATCGTCCACCATTAGATGCCCTTTTGGGATCACAGTTCCCATCACTCACCATTGGGACAAGTGCAAATAGCAAATAAAAAATATTAACATCAAAGACAGCCTGCAATCCAAATGTTGGCGCGTGTCAATAAAGTCATCATAGCAACCCCATCAACCACAAGGTACCATCTGCTATTAACTTCAATTCAAACAGTTTGCATGTAACGTCATTCACATCTGATATGATTTGGATACTATAACAGAACTATAAACTGGATGCATTTTTTCACTGTCATATACAATCCAGATTATCTGTTTTGAACTGGATTATATGGCAATGTAGATTTATATAATCCAGTTCAAAGCAGACAATGTGGATTATCTTCTTTGATAATCTGAATTATATAGCAGTGTAGAAAGGGCCTCAGTTGCTTAGAAGGCTCATGTTTGCCTCTCATGAGGAAGAATCTCCCCCTCTACACTGCCATATAATCCAGATTATCAAAGCAGATAATCCACATGATTTCCTTTGAACCGGATAATATTAGTCTACACTGCCATATAATCCAGTTCAGATAATATGGATTTTATATGGCAGTGTATAAAGGACCTAAGAGATAACGAAGGGGTGTGTGAAACCACATGTGCTTTGTATAATTGTTGTTCTGTTGAAATACCTTGAAATTATTTCCAATTTATGGTTACCCGAAGGTGAACCTACAAGGGCGGGTCAATAAGTCCATGACTTTTTGAATTTCCAGTGTTGAAAGGGCAACACTGCTCCTGTCAACAGGCATCTGTCAGTTGACTCCTGGCAAAATTTCAACAAGCTGCGTCATTTCGTTTGTGTTTGACAGCCATTGATAGCAGACTACCGCGTGATTTGAGGAGAAAATGGGGGAAAAGTGAATTCCATGTGTTCATTAAGCATTATTTTTTGTGGGAAAAAACCATCACTCAAACCAAGGCTAAGCTTGATAAATACTATGGGGACTCTGCACCATCAATTTCAATGGTAAAAAAGTGGTTTACTGAATTTTGTTGTGGCCGTACAAGCATAGAAGATGCCAAACGTTCTGGACGCTCAGTTGGGGTCTCTACTTCCAAAACAATTGAAAAAATTCACGATATGGTGTTGGCCAATCAGAGATTGAAAGTGCGAGAGATTGTGGAAGCCATAGGCATCTCACATGGCTCAGTGGTTTCCATTTTAAATGATCACTTGGGTATGAGAAAGCTTTCCGCAAGATGGGTGCCGCGTTTGCTCACAATTGAACATAAATCGTGTGACAATTTCACAGGAGTGTTTGGTGTTGTTCAACCGCAATATGAACGGGTTTTTGCACCGTTTCGTAACCGTGGACGACACGTGGATCCACCACAACACACCAGAGACCAAACAGCAGTCAAAACAGTGGGTGAATTGGCACCAAAGAAGGCCAAGGTGGGTTTGTCTGCCAATAAAGTCATGGCGACCGTTTTTTGGGATGCACACGGTATAATCCCCATTGTCTACTTTCAAAAGGGTAAAACAATCAATGGCAAATATTATGCCAAATTATTGGGTCGATTTAATGAGGATTTGGGAAAAAAACGACTGCATTTGGCCAAGAAAAAAGTTCTTTTGCACCAGGACAATGCAAGGGTGCACACATGTGCAGTTACCATGGCAACAATCCATGAATTGGGATCTGAATTGCTCCCTCATCTGCCTTATTCTCCGGATTTAGCCCCGAGTGACTATTTCTTGTTTCCAAACCTGAAGAAATGGCTCGGCGGAAAAAGATTTGACTCCAACAATGAAATCATCTCACAAACAAATACTTATTTTGATGACCTCGAGAAATCTTATTTTTTTTAAAAAGGATAAAAAACTTGGAGAAACATTGGACAAAGTGTATAGAGCCCAAAGGAGACTACGTTGAAAAATAAAATGATTTTTTATCCAAAAACCTGTGTTTCATTCAAAAAGTCACGGACTGATTGACCCGCCCTCGTATCATGGGATTTCATTTGTAAGATTTGCTCAGATGTGGGTTGCAATTTCTTTCTTCTAAAGCAAAGCACTTGCTCAAGGCCACTCATTGGATGCCCATGGCTGAGCAAATGGTCCCAGGATCTTAGTCCAGCACTCAAACCATTATACTATCCTGGCTCACCGTTGTCTATTTTGGTGTATAAATCTTGTTGGGAAAGTCAGATCATGTCTGTGAGAGGCCAAGGCCTCATTTCTAATGTCTCTGGGTGCCCTTCTAGCTGCCCTTTATCCCAGGATCTGATCCCAGGTTATCTGTTTTAAACTGGAATATATGAGTTCCCGCTGCCAGATAACCTGAGATAAACAGGGATCAGATTTTGGGATATAGGGGCAGTTTGGAAGAGTCCAGATTTAAGGTATTGTGCCACATGATGGTTATGAGTGGAATATCTCAACTGGATTTGGTTAATTGAAAGATTTTTTGTCATCTCACATTTACAGTTTCTGGAGAAGGCAAAGCAATGTAGTCTACTATGGCTACAGAAATCAGAAATCCCAATAGACAATCTCCTTTTTAGAGGAGGGGTAGATAACCTTGAGTTAGGATCATGCTAGCTGGGGGTAGGGGTGGGTGGGTGGGGAGGTCCATCGCGGTTGTAGCCACAAATCAGCCTGACCTGACAGAGACTCTGAGGATGGATCTGCACTGCCTTATCTCGGATTATCTCGCAGTTTAGACTCATATAAACCAGTTCAAATCAGATAATCTAGGATCTGATTCTGGGATATAGGGCAGATGCAGCCTCATAATCCAGTTCAAAGCAGATAATTTCCTGGTATATAGGGCAGTGTATCCCCAGCCTGAAAGAGCTGGATCTACACTGCCATATAATACAGATGATCAAAAAATATAATCCAGATTATCTGATTTGAACTGGATTATATGAGGCCCCATCTACATTGCCAGATAAAATCCAGATTATCTTCTTTGAACGGGATTATATAGCAGTGTAGGCTAATATAATCCCTGGGTCTGGGTCTATATTGCCATATAATCCAATTCAAGGCAGATAAACTGGATTTTATCTGGTAGTGTAGATGGGGCCTATGTTGCTTCAGATGTATTCTTTATACTGTTTTTAAATACATTTTTGTAAGCCACTTCATGCTTCTTTTGCACATGGGTAGAAATGCGATACTAATCCTAAAAATAAGTAAGGAAATGAATAATGGATTATTTTCCTTTATCCCTATTGCCCTTGGCTCTGTTTCTCGAAAGGTGCCCAATTCTTCTACCAGTTTATGCCAAAAAAGGGAAAATCTTCAGTAAGACTATCCAAGCTATTCTAAAATATTCTCTCTGAAAAACAGGTGGCTTGTAAAGATATAAAATGCCTGCTTTTCTAAAGAGAATATTTCATCTTTGAAAGGAGTTTAGTTAACTGTTGAAAAAGGTAAAATTACATTCAATATTTTTAAATGCATCATATAATTTGAGCATGATGAGATGACTTACTGCTTCCCACCTATCCAAAACCAGAATCTCTCAGTCAGACCTACTGACATAAAAATAAACTCCTTATGAGAAGAAAAAAAACATACTTCAATTTACATAATATTATTTGAAAACCTTTGAATTTAGGAATGGACTCTGAATGCAGCGTAAACAAGCCAAAGAATTGTAAATATAGGTCAACATGGGCTATTAAAATAGTCAATACAAACACTATTTATTTATTTATTTACAGTATTTATATTCCGCCCTTCTCACCCCGCAGGGGACTCAGGGCGGATTACAATGTACATATACATGGCAAACATTCAATGCCATGATACACAACATATATAGACAGACACTCAGAGGCTATTTAACATTCCAGCTTCTGGCCACCAGGGGAGCTGTTGCTTCCCCATTCTTTGCATACTCCCTGGGGATTTTTATTGCCTCGTAAATCAGTTAAATTAGCCTCCCCACAAAGTGGTACCTAAATTTCCTACTTGACAGATGCAACTGTCTTTCGGGCTGCACAGGTGGACAACAAGCTACACATTTTTGGTCGGGAGCTCACTTTGACCCGAGCTGGCTTCAAATTCATGACCTTTCAGTCAGTAATGATCTTAATGCAGCTGACTCCCAGCCAGCTGCGCCACAGCTCCAGTATTTGTTGCTGCGTGCCTTCGAGTGACTTCCAATTTATAGCAATTCTAAGGCAAACCTGTCCTGGACTTTTCTGGGGCAGAGAGAGTGGGACATGCCTTGTCTTTAGCCTTGTATTACAATCCTCAAGCAACTACAACACATTGTCTCTCCAACGGAAAAATTTCTAGTGTCTAAAAAATAATCTCAACCTGAAAGAATGCCTCTGTATTAACTGTGACATTTAAATTGCCTTAAGCCATTAGACACATTTCCTTTATGTATATATATTATGATTTCTTGTAAATTGGTTTTATTTTCATTTATATATCACCTTTGGTTCTGTTCAATGTCAAATAATGTAGCGTGTCATTTTTTATATATAAAAAAACATAAATTGTATAGAGCCAAAACATGTATTTGAAAATTTTCTCTGAATATAAGGTCTGGGGACTTTCTGCTTAAAGTAAACAAAAGGTTGACTTTGCTAGAAATGTGATTCATTAGGAAACCACAGATCTGGGCCCCTTTTACACTGCCATATATCCCAGGATCTGATCCCAGATTATTTGCTTTAAACTGGATTATATGAGTCTCCACTGGCAGATAATCTGGGATCAGGTCCTGGGATATAATGTAGTTTAGATCCAGCCATAGATGTGCTTTGCAGAATTGTAATCATCAGTGTTTTAAGATAATTTAAAATCTCATTGTAAAGCAATTCCCACTGTCTTTAATATAATTGAGTAAAATCAGAGATATCATTGTACTCATCATAATATCAGAAAGCAATCATTATCAATACGTTTGTGACTTTTTGAATTTCCCGCCTCTTAACTGAAAGGACAACACTGCTCCTGTCAACAGGCACCTGTCAGTTGACTCCTGTCAAAATTTGAACAAGCTGCATCATTTACCGTATTTTTCGCACCATGAGGCGCACCTCCTGATAAGACGCACCTAGATTTTAGAGGAGGAAATTTGGAAAAAAATGGGGGCTGGCTACTATATGAGACACTAAAATGGAGGGGGGGAGGCGCTGGAGCAGAGGGGGGCGGCGATATACTCACGCTATATTCGCGCGCCCCCCGGCGGCTCCCGGTGGCTCCCGGCTGCGCCCGCGCATGCCCAGACTCCCGCCATTGTGTTGCCGCAGCCAGCCGGCGGCGCGGAAGAACGGGGGCGGAAGAGGGGACTCACGGACCCGAGGAGGAGCAGGAAGAGGGGAGGCCACGAGGGTGGCCCCCATGGAGACGCAGCGGCGGCAGCAGCAGCAGCAGCAGCGGAAGGGCCCGAAGCCAGAGGCGCAACGAAGTGACGTCCGTTCGTCACGCCTCTGCTGAGGAGGAAGGGGAGGAAGGCCTCGCCGGCCACGCGCTGTAAGGAGGCCCGGAAGAGAGGCCGGAGGGAGGGAGGGAAGGAGGAAGAGTTCCCTCCCTCCGGCCTCTCTTCCGGGCCTCCTTACAGCGCGCGGCCGGCGAGGCCTTCCTCCCCTTCCTCCTCGGCAGAGGCGCGACGAACTGACGTCACTTCGTCGCGCCTCTGGCTTCGGGCCCTTCCGCTGCTGCTGCTGCTGCTGCTGCCGCCGCGTCTCCGTGGGGCCGCCTCGTGCCTCCCTCCTCCTCCTGCTCCTCCGGGTCCGTGAGTCCCCTCTTCCGCCACCGTTCTTCCGCGCCACCGGCTGGCTGCGGCGAAACGGCGGCGGGAGTCTGGGCATGCGCGGGCGCAGCTGGGAGCTGCCGGGAGCCGCCGGCGGGGGCGAATATAGCGTGAGTATATCACCGCCCCCCTGCTCCAGCGCCTCCCCCCCCCTGCCTGCATCTTCGCTCCATAAGACGCAGCTGATTTTTCGTCCTACTTTGGGAGGAAAAAAAACTGCGTCTTATGGTGCGAAAAATACGGTAGTTTGTGTTTGACAGCCATTGATAGCAGACTACCATGGTGATTTGAGGAGAAAATGGAAAAAAGTGAATTTTGTGTGCTCATTAAGCATTATATTTTGTGGGAAAAACCATCACTCAAACCAAGGCTAAGCTTGATAAATACTATGGAGACTCTGCACCATCAATTTCAATGGTAAAAAAGTGGTTTACTAAATTTTGTTGTGGCCGTACAAGCACGGAAGATGCCGAACGTTCTGGACGCCCAGTTGAGGTCTCTACGCCCGAAACAATTGAAAAAAATCACGATATGGTGTTGGCCGATCAGAGATTGAAAGTGTGAGAGACTGTGGGAGCCATAGGCATCTCACATGGCTCAGTGGTTTCAATTTTAAATGATCACTTGGGTATGAGAAAACTTTCTGTAAGATGGATGCTGCGTTGGCTCACAATCGACCACAAATGCAATCATGTGACAATTTCGCAGGAGTGTTTGGTGTTGTTCAACTGCAATATGGACGAGTTTTTGTGCTGTTTCGTAACTGTGGACGAAACGTGGATCCACCACAACACACCAGAGACCAAACAGCAGTCAAAACAGTGAGTTTCTCAGGGTGAATCGGCACCAAAGAAGGCCAAGGTGGGTTTGTCAGCCAATAAAGTCATGGCAACCGTTTTTTGGGATGCACACGGTATAATCCACATTGGCTACCTTCAAAAGGGTAAAACAATCAATGGCAAATATTATGCCAATTTATTGGGTCGATTTAATGAGGATTTGGGGGGGAAACGACCGCATTTGGCCATGAAAAAAGGTCTTTTGCACCAGGACAATGCAAGGGTGCACACACGTGCAGTTGCCATGGCAACAATTCATGAATTGGGATACAAATTGCTTCCTCATCTGCCCTATTCTCCAAATTTAGCCCCGAGTGACTATTTCTAGTTTCCAAACCTGAAGAAATGGCTCGGCGGAAAGAGATTTGATTCCAACAATGAAATCATCTCACAAACAAATACCTATTCTGATGGTCTCGACAAATCTTATTTTTTTGAAGGGATAAAAAATTGGAGAAATATTGGACAAAGTGTATAGAGCTCAAAGGAGAAATTATTTTTTAATCCAAAAACCTGTGTTTCATTCAAAAATTCACGGACTTATTGACCCGCCCTCGTATCACCCATCCCTATGTATTGGTGATAGAGGAGAGATGAAGAGAGGTGAGGAGAATTGGGGCAGTAAACAGACTGGCCAAAAATAAATGAATTTTAATGTATATCAAATAGAACTCTCATATGTGTTGTCGAAGTTTTTCATTGCCCACATCTATGGCAAGTATCATCACAACCTCTGAGGTTGCCTGCCATATATGTGGGTGAAACGTCAGGAGAGAATGCTTCTGGAACATGGCCATACAGCCTGGAAAACTCACAGCAACCCAGAACATTCATACTTTGAGTCGCTGCATGAAATTCATAATGGGGATGTATTACTAGTTGAATGTCAATTAAAATATGCAGTTCTTCTGCAAAAAAGACCAAAAGAATAGTAGCTGTTCTGCTACTATGAGGAAAAGGAGGGTTCCTTCAAGTAGCCTAAACAGCGTGTGATGGAGCTAAGGATCTAAAAGCAGTAACTTGCACTGTCTCTATTTACTATCACTAGCAACAAGCTCCAGCCACACTGTATCCCTTTTCTGTGGCGGCCCCCTGGCTGTGGAATTCCCTCCCAAATGAAATGAGATCTGCCCCCTCCCTCCTGACTTTTAGGAAGCTGGTGAAAACGTGGCTCTGGGTGGAGGCCTTCGCACAATGAGGGTGGAGATCACGAATTGATTAAAGTCGCTGACCACTAGACATGGACCGTATACAAGGATTGAGTTGGACCTGATTTTACTTTGTCGAATAGTTTTCATGTATTTATTGTACTTGTAATTGATAATCTAGTCCGTGAGCTCCTTTTTGCTGATGATGCTGCCCTTGTCGCCCATTCAGAAGCAGCTCTGCAACACCTAACATCCTGCTTTGCAACAGTTGCAGAGTTGTTAGGGCTGGAAGTCAGCCTGAAGAAAATGGAAGTTCTCTACCAGCCCGCACCACAGGAAGAACACCATCATCCCCACGTCGGCATAGGCAAATTTGTGCTTAAGTCCGTTCAACAATTCACCTTCCTGGGAAGCATCATCTCTTCAGATGCCAATATTGATAAAGAGATAGATCACAGATTAGCAAAGGCATACAGTGCATTTGGAAGGCTTCACAAAAGAGTCTGGAGCAACAAGAACCTGAGGCAAAGCACCAAAATCAGTGTGTACAGAGCTATTGTACTGTCTATTCTCCTCTATGGGTCTGAAACATAGGTCACCTATCGCCAAGACCTACGACTCCTCGAATGCTTTCATCAGCGCTGTCTTCGCACAATCCTAAATATACACTGGACTGACTATGTGACGAATGTTGCTGTCCTTGAGCAAGCAGGGATCACCAGCATTGAGGCCATGCTATTGAAAACACAACTGCGCTGGGCAGGGCACGTCTCTAGGATGGAGGACCACCGCCTCCCAAAGATACTACTCTACGGTGAACTCGCCAAGGGTCAGCGCAAGAGAGGCGCCCCCAAAAAGAGATATAAGGACTCCCTGAAACAACCTCTCAGGCTCGGCCAGATTGATCACCAACAATGGTCCACCCTGGCCTCACATCGGGAGGCATGGAGACGCACTATCCACAATGCTGCGGCCTCTTTCGAGAAGACACGCCGAACGGGTCTCGAAGAGAAACGACAACACAGAAAGAACCGCAACTTGGAAACAACATCGCCCAAGGAGACTTTCTGCTGTGCTTTCTGCAACCGGACTTGCCTATCTCAGATTGGCCTTTTTAGTCATCAACGCGCTTGTAAAAAGCGTGGGATGAGTCCTTCCTAAAGAATCTTTGTTCGCGAAGTAATGCCGAGAGAATTGATAATTTTACTGTGAATTTAAGATGCTTTTGGATTTTAAATGTTAGCATTGAATTCTTGCTGTTTGCCAGTCTGAGTCCCTCTATTGAGGTTAGAGATCAGGGTACCAAAGTTTTTTAAAAAATAATAAATAAATAAATAAATAAATAATCCCATCACGGTTTTGGTGTATTCAGAGCTGCTTAGGGAGGGAGAGCTTTTCTCTCACCATCCATGGGCAACCTAAGCAAAATATGCTGTATCCAAGCAACTTTAAGTATTAACTTGCACTGTTGGTGTTCTCCAAGTTCCTCGGGGAGTGAAAGCTTTCCTCATGAGGCAAAAGGGCGGCCTAAACAGCGTGTGGTGTAGCTAAGCAACTTTTAAGTATGAAGTTGTACGGTCTGTTGACTATCCTACGACATTCGGAATGGCCATGGTGGATGATTTTTGGATCATGAGATTTTAATATTTATATTAGAATGTTTTTAATGCTTTGCCTTAGTGTTTACATCAGTGGAACCCCCAGTGGTGCAATGGGTTAACCCTTGTGCTGGCAGGACTGAAGACCAACAGGTTGGAGGTTTGAATCTGGTGAGAGTGTGGATGAGCTCCCTCTGTCAGCTCCAGCAGGGACATGAGAGAAGCCTCCCACATGGATGGTAAAACATCCCCTGGGCAATGTCCTTGCAGCTGGCCAATTCTCTC
The DNA here is from genome assembly GCA_030556195.1 of Anolis apletophallus. Lineage (NCBI taxonomy): Eukaryota > Metazoa > Chordata > Lepidosauria > Squamata > Anolidae > Anolis > Anolis apletophallus. The sequence continues at coordinate 71,435,556 of JARBWK010000009.1, read as the reverse complement.
ACACCAGAAGTGATTTGGAGTTTCTCAATTTGCTCCTGACACCCCAAAAAAGCGTTTACATCAGGCAAACTTTTTTGCCTTGGGGCCACATTGTGAGCCTGACCAAGATGGGAGTTGGGCCAGGGCATACACCCAGCAAGGGCCCAGGAAAGGACGGGGCCAGGAGGAGGCAGGGCAGGGCCCAGGTCATCCTCAGGTTGTCCTCCTAGCATAAAGACGGGGCTGCTTGTCCCATCCTTATGCCTGGAGGAAAGTGGGACATGCAGTGACTGCCCCGATTCTCTTTTCAATCCTCTTCCCCTGATCCTGGGGTTGTCCTCTTGGCATGATGCTCTGAGAAGGGTGAAACAGGTGACAACTGAGTGTACTCTGGGGGGCTCTCAGTTGCTGTGTGCCTTCATCAAGCCATCCTCCTGGCATAAGGATAGGGTCGCTCCTAGGGTTCCCATATGTCCCTTATTCTAAGGGACGTCCCTTATTTTGGCCCTAAAAATTGTGTCCCTTATTTTCAGGCCCTGTCCCTTATTTTTGACTAGCGGGACAGGACTGGGCGGGGTTGACCAGAGGAAGGTGCGCGCTGTGGTTTCCACGGCAATGCCTGCCCGGGGATTCCCACTCGCAGGGCAGCCTGCGCCCTCGTTGGAAGGAAGAGGCGATACAGGACTTTATCAAAGTACAGTAGACTAATTAACCGTTACCCAAGGGGAATGTTGGATCATGTTGGATAAAGATAGTTTCTGGTTGCTTGAGAGTTACTCTTAAAATAGGCCTAGCTGTGCATCCCAATACTATACAATGCTGTTTATCCCATACTATACTATACCATTAACTATTGACATAATAATCATGAAGATGTACTGTCTTATAAAATATATTTTATTTAATGTTTAGACAGTGCACTTTCAAAGTCAGCAAACTCAAGTACTAAATACAGATGGAGAAAATTAGGTAGTTCTGATAATGTTTTTTCTGCATGACAAAGAAACATACCATGTTAAGAGGGTGTAAGTCAGTTTCTTTTGTGAGTTTCAATCATTATCTTATTCTGTTAAGAAAACTATTTCTACCTAATGTTTGAGTTTCAAGTTTTTAATGAAGTGTCCCTTATTTTTGTGGAAAATCCCATAAATGTCCCTTATTTCTTATATCAAAAAGTGGCAACCCTAGTCACTCCCATTGACAGAGTAGTGCTCCAGAGGGCTCTCAGCTGCTACATGCCTTCCTCCCCCGTCGTTTTGGCATTGGGACGTGGTGGGCCATGGTGTCCTTATGCCAAGAGGTTTTTAAAAAATGATTTTAGGTTATAGTTACATGCCAGTGTTTACTCTGACTTTATTTTACTATTTTACCGAATTCTTGCCATTAATATGTTGTAAACTGCCTTGAGTCCCCCCCAGGGGTGAGGAAGGCAGTATAAAGATACTAAATAAATAAGGAACCCTCATGGTGAACTGGGTTAAACCACTGATCTGCTGAACTTGCCGACCAAAAGGTCAGCAGTTCAAATCTAGGGAGCAGGGTATTAGCCCCAGCTTCTACGAACCTAGCCATTCAAAAACATGCAAATGTGAGTAGATCAATAGGTACTACTCTGGCAGGAAGGTAAGGGGGCTCCGTGCAGTCATGCCGGCCGCATGACCTTGGAGGTGTCTATGGACAACACTGGCTCTTCGGCTTAGAAATGGAGGTGAGCACCAACCCCCAGAGTTGGACACGACTAGACTTAATGTCTGGATAAATTTTTTACCTAAGTAAATAAATAAATATAACACAAAAAGCTCCACCAGGTGTGGGCCAACTTCAGTTCTCCAGGTGTTTTGGGCTTCAACTCCCACAATTCCTAACACCTGGAAGGCCGCGGTTGGCCCATGCCTACAGGCTAACCACACTGTAATCCAGAGCTTAGACTGATAGAAAGGGGGACAGGGAAGGGGGGGCTAGGAGGAGATGGGCTAGGAGGAGGAAGGGGGGGGGCTAGGAAGGCGAATTCCTGCGGAGCCCTAAGGAAAAGGATGCCAGAAAGAGAGAGGCGTCCGTAGAGAGAGGAAGGAAAGAGAGCAAAAGGAGAGCGGGTTCCCAGAAGAGAGCAGCGAGGCAGGGCTCCCACACCTTAAGGCAAAGAGGGTGTCACGTCCAGTGATGGGGAGAGGACCGTGAGGACGGGGACGGTCAGGTACCGCGTCCGCAGGCGGAGAGGGAAAGCGCAGAGGAGGGGGCAAGAAGAAGACATTAGGCGAGTCCCCAGCTCCGCCGTCCTCATTCCTCGGAGGAGGAGAGCAAGAGGAGGAGGTCCGACACCTCGGAAGAGCTGGGCTTCGACAACGCAGCTCCGTTGGAAGAAGGAAAGAAAGAAAGAGCGAGCGAGCGGGAAAAGGAGCGGAAGAAAGAAAGAAAGAAAGAAAGAAAGAAAGAAAGAAAGCGGTCCTTTCGGAAAAGGAGGGAAGGGAGGCCCAGGCGGGAGAAGGTCCGTTCCCAGCAAGACAGCGCCAGTGAAAGGAAGGAAGGAAGGAAGGAAGGAAGGAAGGAAGGAAGGAAGGAAGGAAGGAAGGAAGGAAGGAAGGAAGGAAGGGAGAAGAGAGTGAGAAGAAAGGAAACGCAGAGGGAGAGGCGCAGCACACCGAGGAGGCGGCGGCGGAGGTCCCATCGTCCCACATCCATCCGGGAAAAGAAGCAAGGAAAGAAAGAAGGAAAGAAAGAAAGAGTGGGGGGAGGGAAGGAAGGAAGGAAGGGGTTCGCTGGGGAGAAACGACGCCCCGATTCCCTTCAAAAAGGCGCAGAGGTTTCAAAGGTGGAACTGGAAGACATTTCAAGCCCCCAGCTCCGAAGGAAGAAGAGCGGGAAAAGAGGAAGAGAAAGAGAGCCGCCCCAATTAATCGTGCCGGAGAAGGAGAAGGCGCCAACGAAGCGAAGATCATGTCCCAGCACGACAACTCCGGCGCCTGACAGAAAAAGCGTCCAGGGGGGGGGAAGAGTGCCCAATAATCCCTTCAAAGGGGGCAGAGGAGGGCGGGACTCCGACCCCTGAAGGAGTAGACGGGACGGGGAAGACATCCCAGCACAAGGGGAGAGCGAGAGGGCGGGAAAGGAGAGGAATTAGGCGAGGATCCTGTCCCAGCAATACAAGGACAGGAAAAGGAGGGGAAAGAGAGTCCCGGAGGGGACGAAAGCAGAGTGTATCTCCTTCAAAGGGAGCAGAGGAGGGCGGGACTCCGACCCCTGAAGGAGTAGACGGGTCGGGGAAGACATTAAGGTGCCCGGGGGTGAGCGAAAGGGTGGGAAACTAGCTCAAAAGGAGAGGAATTAGGCGAGGATCCTGCCCCGGCAATACAACCCCGGCGCAAGAGAGGAGAAGTCATCCGGGGGAGCCCAGGAAGGGGCTAAAGCAGAGGGAAAGGGGTGCCCAATCCCTCCAAAGGGAGAAGAGGGCAGAAGTCCGGCCCCTGAAGGAATAGACGGGTGGCGGAAGACATTCCAGCACAAGGGGAGAGCGAAAGGGCGGACGAGGGAGGGTCTGGCGGCGTGGCGATGCGCTTCTTGGGCAACCGGAGCCAGGATGAGGGCAGCGCGGATCCGCCGTGGGCGCCCAACGCGAGCGGCAGCCGGGGCGCGGAGGACCGCTTCGGGCGCAACGAGGAGCTGGCCCGGCTGGAGGTGGCGGTGCTGGCGCTGACCTTCGTGCTGGCCGTGCTGGGCAACGCGCTGGTGCTGCTGGCGCTGGGCCGGACCCCGCGGCGGAAGACCTCGCGCATGCACCGCTTCATCCGCCACCTGAGCCTGGCCGACCTGACCGTGGCCTTCTTCCAGGTGCTGCCGCAGCTCTGCTGGGAGGTGACGCACCGCTTCTACGGGCCCGACGGGCTGTGCCGCGTGGTCAAGCACCTGCAGGTCTTCGGCATGTTCGCCTCGGCTTACCTGCTGGTGGTGATGACGGCGGACCGGTACATCGCCGTCTGCCACCCGCTGAAGACGCTCCAGCAGCCCAGCCGGCGCTCCCGGTGGATGATCGCCGGCGCCTGGGCGCTCAGCTTCGTGCTCTCCACCCCGCAGTACTTCATCTTCTCGCTCAGCGAGGTGGAGAGCGGCTCGGAGGTCTACGACTGCTGGGCCCACTTCGTGATGCCCTGGGGGGCCCGCGCCTACATCACCTGGGTCACCGGCAGCATCTTCGTGGCGCCCGTCCTGGTCCTGGCCACCTGCTACGGCTTCATCTGCTTCCGCATCTGGAGCAACGCCCGTCGGAAGGGCAAGGGGCAAGGGCAAGGGCAGGGGCAGCCCGCCCTCCGCAAAGGCCTGCGCCTGGCCCCCTGCGTCGGCAGCGTCAAGAACTTCTCCCGCGCCAAGATCCGCACCGTCAAGATGACCTTCGTCATCGTCTCGGCTTACATCGTCTGCTGGGCGCCCTTCTTCACGGTCCAGATGCGCTCCGTCTGGGAGGAGCACGCCGCCTGGGTCGGTAAGTGGCGCACAGAGCCCGGGGCAGCAAGGCGGCTTGCCTTCCCTGCCTTCCCAAACTCTGGTCCAACAGGTGTTTTTGGACTTCCACTTCCCAAATCCTCCCTGTCAGGGCCCTAGCCAGGATTTTGATTCGGGAGGGGCTGAGTTTGATTCCGGAGGGGAGGGGGGGCAATCAGGAGCGGTCTAAGGTAATTTGAAATGGTAGGCGAACATTATTTTGGTGCCCCCCCAAAACATTATTTTGCCCCCCCCCCATGTAAAACAAATATACAATTATAATATCACAATACCATTAGTAGTATTATATTGTATCAATGTATATACAATATATTATACCATACTCATACTATATCATATCATAATTATATACTACATTACAATATAATTATATTATAATATATTGACATTATAATACAATATAACATTCTATTATTATAAAATAATAAATAAAATTCTTTATTTCAATAAAATTATCCTCTACTAAATATTTTCATGACTCCTATAAAACTCAAATAACCCAAAATAAAGTAAAATAAAATATTATATATTACTATTTTGTACAATACCACTATACTGCAATATTGTTTGTAATATTACATGTAATATAAAATATATCATTATTCTATTGTTATATTGTATTTGTATTATATTGTATGACAATATTAAGCAGAACTGTATAATAATGTAAATGCATCAAAATCAGAATATATTACCTACCACCCGACTCATAATTCATAGGAGTCTCCCATAAGTCCAAAATTAGGATCCCAATGTAAATGTAAATAGAAAAACAGCCAAAATGTATATGAGGTCAAATACAGGCAGCGCGGCCTGGCCAAACTTGGGCCCTCCCTCCCTCCCTCTAGGTGTTTTGGCCTCCAACTCCCACAACGCCTCATAGCCTCAGGCCCCTCAGGTCTAGACAGAAATAGTGCCGAAGAAAGGAAGGAGGGAGAGAAGAGATCGCAGAGGAGGAGGAGGAGGAGGAGGAGGAGGAGGAAAGCCCTTCATTCATTCCTTCACTTAGACTTCCTTCACTGATTCTTTTCTCCTTCCCTGCAAACGCGCGCGCGGTGGAGACAAAAGGAGAGGGGAAGCACTCCCTACCTGCTCAATAGGGAGTGCTTTGCTTACAGGCTTTTGCGCAAGGGAGCTACTGGGCATGCACGGAGGTTTTCGCGGATGTGCAGTTGCTCCTGCGCTCAACTTCAGCTCTGGAGCAACTGCGCCTGCGCGAAAACCTCCGCGCATGCCCAGAAGCGGCATCGGAGCACACAAAGCCGGGGCCCAAAAGCAGGCAGCTGCGGCGCTGTCTGAGGAACATCAGCAGGGCCAGGATGGCGCCCCATGCGGCCAGGATGGCGCCCCCTTCCCAGATGGCGCCCTAGGCGGCCGCCTACTTGGCCTACCTTGTAGGACCGCCCCTGGGGGCAATCTGATTGAGAGAGGATCTACCCTAGCAAACCTTTTGTATCGTTATCCCAATACCCCATCATGCATATGGGATATATTGAGCATGATGATCAGATCATGATATGAATACACATAACAGTTCAAATAATGTACCAGTAAGGCCTTCTCGCGGACCACCCGGAGAATTGGGGGGGGGCTGTAACCCCTCAAGCCCCCCCCCCCGCTACATGCCTGTCCGCTGCCTTGGCCAATCAATAATCAAAAATGAGTCATTTCATGCTGTGAGTTTTCTGCCTTCCCAAACTCTGGTCCAACAGGTGTTTTTGGACTTCCACTTCCAAAATCTTCCGCTGCCAGGGCCGTAGCCAGGATTTTGATTGGGGGGGGGGGGGCTGAGTCTGGGTGAGGGAGGGTCTACCCTAGCAAACCTTTTGTATCGTTATCCCAATACCCCCATGCATATGGGATATATGGAGCATGGTGATCAGATCATGATATGAATACACATAACAGTTCAAATAATGTACCAGTAAGGCCTTCTCGCGGACCACCCGGAGAATTTGGGGGGGGGGCTGTAACCCCTCAAGCGCCCCCCGCTACATGCCTGTCCGCTGCCTTGGCCAATCAATAATCAAAAATGAGTCATTTCATGCTGTGAGTTTTCTGCCTTCCCAAACTCTGGTCCAACAGGTGTTTTTGGACTTCCACTTCCAAAATCCTCCGCTGCCAGGGCCGTAGCCAGGATTTTGATTGGGGGCTGAGTCTGGGTGAGAGAGGGTCTACCCTAGCAAACCTTTTGTATCGTTATCCCAATACCCCATGCATATGGGATATATGGAGCATGGTGATCAGATCATGATATGAATACACATAACAGTTCAAATAATGTACCAGTAAGGCCTTCTTGCGGACCACCCGGAGAATTGGGGGGGGGGGCTGTAACTCTTCAAGCGCCCCCACCACCACCGCTACATGCCTGTCCACTGCCTTGGCCAATCAATAATAAAAAATGAGTCATTTCATGCTGTGAGTTTTCTGCCTTCCCAAACTCTGGTCCAACAGGTGTTTTTGGACTTCCACTTCCAAAATCTTCCGCTGCCAGGGCCGTAGCCAGGATTTTGATTGGGGGCTGAGTCTGGGTGAGAGAGGGTCTACCCTAGCAAACCTTTTGTATCGTTATCCCAATACCCCATGCATATGGGATATATGGAGCATGGTGATCAGATCATGATATGAATACACATAACAGTTCAAATAATGTACCAGTAAGGCCTTCTTGCGGACCACCCGGAAAATCCTCCGCTGCCAGGGCCGTAGCCAGGATTTTGATTCGGGAAGGGCTGAGTTTGATTGGGGGGGGGGCTGAGTCTGTGTGAGAGAGGGTCTACCCTAGCAAACCTTTTGTATCCTTATCCCAATACCCCCATGCCTATGGGATATATTGAGCATGGTGATCAGATCATGATATGAATACACAGAACAGTTTAAATAATGTACCAGTAAGGCCTTCTTGCGGACCACACTGAGAATTTCAGGGGGGCGGGTTGAAGCCCCCCCCCCCCCCGCTACATGCCTGTCAATTGCCTTGGCCAATCAATAATCAGCAATTCCGGGACCAGAAGTTCAAAAACACCAGGGAGACTGTGTTGTGAGAAGGGCAGAATATAAATAGTTCAAATAAATAATAAATAAATCATGATCAGCATGATCAGCAATTTTGGTTCAAACAGTTTAAATAATGGAAGACTAGACTTTGGGAAACGCTGATCTACGCAGGCTTGGGCAAACTTCGTCCCCTGGCTTAAGAATGAATGCAGCGTGGCACCACTTTTCCCTGCTGTAAAATTGAGTCATTATTGGGCTATATGGCCATGTTCCAGAAGCATTCTCTCCTGACTTTTTGCCCACAGCTATGGCAGACATCCATATCAGAGGTTGTGAGGTCTGCTGGAAACTAGGCAATTGGGGTTTATATATCTGTGGCATATCCAAGGTGGGAGAAAGAATTCTTGTCTGCTGGATGCAAGTGTGAATGTTGCAATTGGCCACCTTGATTAGCATTGAATGGCCTTGCAGCTTCAAAGCCTGTCTGCTTCCTGCAAGTCTAAAGTTTGGGAAAAACCTGATCTACACAGGCATGGACAAACTTCGTCTCCCCTGCTGTAGAATGAATGCAGCGTGGCACCACTTTTCCCTGCTGCAAAATCGTGTCACTTGTTGCTGTGAGTTTTCTGGGCTGTATAGCCCCAGCTTCTGCCAACCTAGCAGTTTGAAAACGTGCTAATGTGAGCAGTTCAGTAGGTAGTCCTACTGCTTCAGTGGGAAGGTAACTGCACTCCGTGCAGTTATGTTGGAGGCAGCTATGGAGATGAGCACCACACCCCAGGGTCGGACACAACTAGACATAATGTCAGGGGAAACCTTTATCTTTACCTTACACTTTCATAGTCTACTTCCTCAGATACAGTTAAGGGATTCAGTAAGTTTTGCAGAAGCCTGCAAAGTACAGAAACTGCAATTCCAGCCTTGCAGTGCTCCAGACCTCAAGTAATTTGTTCCAGTTCTTTGGAAACAACACAGTCTTTCATTTGTATATGTGTCAATGGGGCATACTTTTGAGCAACCATGCAATTTACAACTGACTTACTTGCTGTAAAGTTGTTTTATTCAGATCACATACAACCTAAAGAAATCAAATTGAGATGCCCGATTTATGGGAAATTTGCTTCCAAGTTGATGTGATTGGAATTAGACCTAAGTGCAATAGATCACAATGCCGACATTGATTTTGGCTGGGTTTACTGAAGTGCGAGTGATTTTATGCTGCAGTTATTAGACAGTTCCAGGTGAAAACTCACTACTAGATTGAAAAGCATAGTGATTTAGTATAAATGTGATGTAGTATAAATGAAGTATTTCCTAGTAGATTGTATTTGGCAGACAGATGTTTGGATGGAATTGTTATTGATGGTACAAGCATGGGTTTGCATATGAGGAAGTGGGTCTCACTGCATTCAGTGATGCTTGCTTGCTAGTAAAGCTGTTCAGGGTCACTTAAAACACATAGGTCACGTTACTGCATTAGGAGATGCATCTTAAAATTCTGCCAGCACATACCTATGGTATGTTTCCCTTTTCTACTTCTGCATAACACACCTTCCTCCTGTGAGCTCCCCATCTACAGCCCTTTACTGGCTGATGGATAGATAGGGTCTTTAGAGAAGCCAGATACTTAACAATGACGTCCCCCATTCTAAATAGCCATCCCCATGGGAGGAAGATCAGTCATATGGTGGTTTTGATGGTTGCATGAGGAAGGTAGTGAAGTCATCCCACAGCAATGAACAAAAGTTCACTTCGTTGATATAACTATCACTTATGCCTGCATTTTTCACTGACTGGATTGTACGTAGTCTAAATTGTTACTTTCCAACAGTATTGCCCTCGGCCCTATTCTGAATTTTAGTTTGGTTTAATGGCAAGTGAAAGGGAATAATAAGTGTGTGTATTCCTTCAAATTACCTGTTAACATATGTTGATCCCAGGAGTTACCTAGGACAGTGTTTCCCAACCAGCGTGCCATGGGTGATCATCAGGTGTGCCGTGGGAAATTGGCACTCCCCCCTCCTAGCAGCCCCCTCACAGGTTTCCAAGAAACATATTGAGCCTCTCCGCTTGGAAATGTTTTTTTTTACTATTTTACTGGATTTTTTTAGAGTCGTCCCCCCCCCCCCAAAGGAATTGTTTATAACAGCCTCATGGCATCCATAGTTAACTGGAAGCAAGTTTCACTCAGAGTTAAATTTCGCAAAGGTCTGGAGAACAAGCTCTATGAGGAGCGGCTTGAAGAGCTGGGCATGTTTAGCCTGAAGAAGAGAAGGCTGAGAGAAGACATGATAGCCATGCATAAATATGTGAGAGGAAGTTATATATATGTTGTGTTCATTGAAACAGACCCAGGTTTCACACTGAGTGTATAAATACATTTAAAAACATATTAACTATATGTATTACTGTGTTAGAGTGTACTTTTGTGTCATTTTGGTTGGTGGTGTGCCCCAGGATTTTGTAAATGTAAAAAATGTGCCGGGTTCAAAAAAGGTTGAAAAACACTGGCCTAGGATTCTCTTAGGCAAGGTTTCACTAGTACTGATCTTGGCTGAGTGTACTTAGCTTCCAAAAGCAGATGGGATCTGATTTTTTTTTCATGTCAAGAGCAACTTGAGAAACTGCAAGTCACTTTTGGTGTGAGAGCATTGGCAAGGACGTCTGCAAGGACGTTGCCCAGATGTTTTACCATCCTGTGCGAGGCTTCTCTCATGTCCCTGCATGGGAAACTGGAGCTGACAGACGGGAGCTCACCCCACTCCCCAGATTTGAACTGCTGACCTTTTGATCAGCAGTCCTGCCGGCACAAGAGTTTAACCCATTGTGCCACTGGGGACTCCAATGGGATCTGATGCTGTTAGGTTATTTAGGACAAAAGGTTTGGAAGGAATATTATTTTTCCTCAAAATGGCAGAATCTAATATTGTTGCTATTATGTGCCTTAAAGTCAACTAAGGTGAATCTGTTATGGGGTTTTCTTTGCAAGAATTGATCAGATGGGGGTTGCCTTTACCATCCTCAGAGGCTGCTAGAGTGTGACTTGCCCAAGGTCACCCAGTGGATTTATATGACTAAGGTTCGGAGTTGTAGTCCAATACACAAATTATTACAGCTATATAATATATGAAATGCTATATGAAAAATATTCCTGCCTTTTATCCCACCTCTTTTAAAAAAGGAGATGAAATGTAGTTTTAACTTTAACACGCCAAAGTTGGATATACATTGGAAACAATTTCCTCCAGAGCCAGGCTAACACACACACACACACACACACACACACACACACACACACACACACTAGTCTGAGTAAAAAACAAAATTTCATCCTTGATCCCGCTCAGTGTGCAAAATATCTAGTGGAATGTTTGTCTGCTATTTTGCCAGCCTTTTAAAAAACTCTAAAGCAGACACAAAGAATGTCAGGTTCAGGTAGAAAGAGTAGTAAATCTCAGATTTTTAAGGAGAAAAGCTTGCCTTCCATATAATTTTAAAATTATTTAAATGTGTAGGTGATAACTTATTACAAACGCATATGCTCTAAAATCCAGGAGATGTCAATTTTCCCCAAAGGGTGCTGCACTAATGGCAATAGTTGAAGCTATAATATATTTACTGAATTATTACCTAGAATGAACATAAACAAACACCCCCAGGAAACTCAAAATGCATCTACAGCTTCAATTCCTTGTATACAGTCAAGGTGAATTTGCAGTGCAAGACATTAATAATTAGATACACAATGCAAGTGGAATATATGTTTTAATCTGACTTGTAGAAAAATGCTTAATGTAGGGACCAGCAATTTTTTTCCTGCAATATGCTAGGTACTTGTCCCATATTAGTGCCCATTAGCAATGGGTCGTTCGTTCTTTCTTTCTTGGAAACTGGAAGCCACTGCCTTGGAGACTATAATTTTTACTAGTGTGTTTCTAGAAGGCTCCGGAATGCTCCTATATTGATGCTTGCAACAAATAAGATGGTGCAATTTCTTACTTTATGTGGAGCTGTCCAAGGCTCTGAACCTATTTGCAGATAAAGTTCAGCATCTTAGATCAGTGATTTTCAACCAGTGTGCTGCTGAACACTAGTGTGCCATGAGAGATCATCAGGTGTGCCATGGGAAATTATTTTCGAACTCCATTCATATCTAAACTATAAGGCGCATCTGTCCCTTTAAGAAATGGAACCATAGCACTCTCGTGTCACCTAAGAAGTGAAGCAAGAGTGCTATGGTTGCGCCATCTTGGATTCGCTCAGACGTGGCTAAGTAAACAAAGTTAGAGTTAGTGTTGCAGCTGCGCGTCAAGTGACAGTGGCAATTTGGGATCACAGCAAGACAAGCGAGTGACAGTGATGGAGAAGTTTTTGCTTGACTGCAATAAAAACTAAAAACGGAGAGAGACTGACTGAAACTTCAACACACTGACAGCTGTTGAGCAAGAACTTCGTGTGTGTCTTTCTACCATTCCTGCCAGGATATCTATTTTGTGTTCATCGAAACAGGCCCAGGTTTCACACTAAGTGAGTGTATAAATACATTTAAAAACATATTAACTATATGTATTACTGTGTTAGAGTGTCATTTTGTGTCATTTTGGTTGGTGGTGTGCCCCAGGATTTTGTAAATGTAAAAAATGTGCCATGGTTCAAAAAAGGTTGAAAAACACTGTCTTAGATGACCTCTTTGAAATTCAGTCAAAAACCTAGAGCAGACTTACTGTTCCACTGATGGGGAAGCCACCAGCAGTCACTGTCCTTCAATGCTGGCAGGTGAGGATAGGGTCCTCCACTGCAACAGAAGATACCAAATTAGCCATAAAGGATGAAGCACGGGCTCCATGGTACCCTGTCTCTTACAACCCCTTTCTGTCAACTCCCACATGGGTCTTTTAGGCAGGTACGAGGAGGAATGACTAGAAGGAGGAAGGGAGGGAGGGAGAGAAACTGCTAGAGAGAGAGCTTATGAAAAGTACAATGGAAAAAAGTGTGTTAATATGCAGTTTCCATCCCATTACAGATTAAAATTGTTTACAAATACCAGGAAAAATAAAAATCCTTCTCAACAGGTTTCCAATTAAAAGAAAGGCAACCGAGAGTGCAACTACATTGTAGAATGAATGCAGTTTGGCAGTACTTCAATTGCCATGACTCAATGCTATGGAGATGTGGTTTTATGAGGACTTTGCCAAAGAGTGATGTTGCGTCACCAAAGTATTACCTTCAGGATTCCATGGCATTGAGCCATGGCAGCCAAAGTGATGTCAAACTGGATTAATTCTGCAGTGCTTCAAGGGCTCCTGGAAGAAAAACAGCACCCTTTTATCATCACCTTCTGAAAAAACACAACACAGATCTTTGATCTAGCAGGTGTATGTTGAGGCTTGAATACAATAACTCTGTGTTGTCGAAGGTTTTCATTGTGGGAATCACTGGGTTGCTGGAAGTTTCTCGGCCTGTATGGCCATGTTCCAGAAGCATTCTCTCCTGACATTTCACCTGCAACTATGGCAGGTATCCTCAGAGGTTGTGAGGTCTGTTGGAAACTAGAAAATGAGGAATGTGTAGGCTGGGAGAAAGAAATCTTGTCTGTTGGAGGTAGATGTGAATGTTTCAGTTGGCCACCTTGATTAGCGTTTGACGGCCTAGCAGTTCTCAAGGTGTGGCTTCTTACTGCCTGAGGGCATCCATTGTTATTTATTTATTTATTTATTTATTTATTTATTTATTTATTATTGAGGCTTCTATGCCGCCGACTCCCGGGGGCTCGCGGCGGCTCACAAGAGCCAATGGCACAATAAACAAGGAGTTAAAAACATAAAACCAATTAAAACAGTAGCAAACAGCAATAAAACAACAGAGCAGCAGCAGGTGCAGCAGCGTTGAGAGGTGATTAGCTGTCCCTGATCATTTCCAGTCTGTAGCTCCCCTGACTTTATTTACTGTTATGATTTTAGAGTTTTTTAAATACTGGTAGCCAGATTTTACTCATTTTCATTGTTCTTTTTTTTCCTATTGAAATTGTCCACATGCTTGTGGATTTCAATGGCTTCTCTGTGAAGTCTGACATGGTATGGTAGTTGTTAGAGTTGTCCAGCATTTCCCTGTCCTCAGATAATATGCTGTGTTGTCCAGGTTGGTTCATCAAGTGTTTTGCTATGGCTGACTTCTCTGGTTGAAATAGTCTACAGTTCCTTTCATCTTCACCAATTTGTGTTTGGGCGCTGCATTTGGTGGTCCCAATGTAGACTTGTCCACAGCTGCATGGTATACAGAGGTGAGAGGATCCCTCTTGTCCTTTGCTGAATGTAACATTTGTTGGATTTTCTTAGTGAATCTGTAGATTGTTTGTATGTTGTGTTTCCTCATCAGCTTCCTATACGGTTAGTGGTGCCTGGCTGTATGGCCATGTTCCAGAAGCATTCCCTCCCTCCTGATGCAGGTGAAACATCAGGAGGGAATGCTTCTGGAACATGACAATACAGCCTGAAAAACTTACAGCAACCTACGAGAACTCTATCACAGCACATCTTTGCATGATGTGTGGTGCTATGCAATGAATACTAACTAACTTATATGCCACATTAACTACTGTTAACTATATGTGCCTGTTTTTTAGCATTACTGAAATACACCATAGCAATGTCAAGCCATTCCTCACTCTAGCAAAGGGTCTCACAAATAACCCTATATACAATTTATGAAGAAAGTATAAGCATTTCCCCCATTCAGCCATGCATTTAGTGAGCTTATAAAGCTGACTGGATGAGTGGAATTGTCTATGAGCACAACAGGATATTAAAACAGAGAAATTTAGTAAATATTTGCTGTCAGAGTCCAGATATTTAAAAATGCCATTTAAGTGTTTCTTTGCTAAATGGCTACCAGAGAAACCCAGCAATTGTGAGAAAAATTGATGTGCAGGAGTACATAGCCATATCACCCAGGAGAATCTATTGGCATGATTGGATTATGTGTGCCTATTGATTGCTTTTTAAAATCATTTGTATATATATATTTATAGCTCTGCAGTGCTATCAGATAGTAAGCTCCACTGAACTCAATGATACATACTTCCAACTGCATAAATTCAATGTGTAAACAACTACAGACACCTAAAATTCAACCTTGAGCTTATCTTTATAAATTCAAGCAAAATTATAGAGAAGTATTATAGAGAAGTATTACCATAATAAACCGCTTGCATGAAACAATCAGACAAAGGAAAGGAAAAGTACCCAGCCAAAGTTTGGCCATTTTTACCATTTTGTGGCTTTTTCTGCATTGATCTATCACAAACACTAGCAATGCTTGAGAGCATTAATTCCACTGCTTGCTACAGCAAGAAATGCCAATCAGACTTGACTAGGTGGCCCATGAGGTCTCTTCCAACTCTATGATTCTATGACCGTGAGTGGATAGTACAGTTCCAATTCTGAAAAATGTTTTGGAGCCAGATTCCTTTGGGTTGTTCCTCTACTGTAGCACTAGAGAGGCCACAGCAATTCCTTAGTGTCTCTAATACTGCTATCACTTACATAAATATTTTCATAACTAGTGACCACCAGTATTCTATATATTTAATTAAATAGCCTCTCCTGGAACTACACCCCCACAACCATGAGTATCAGTCATGCATATGGAACAGTACTTGGCCTACTATACTGTAGAACAGTGTTTTTCAACCTTTTTTGAGCCGTGGCACATTTTTTACATTTAGAAAACCCTGGGGCACACCACCAACCAAAATGAAACAAAATGACACTCTATCTTACTATGTTGTACTATACCATTATACTGTAATATTATTAGTACTACTACAAGTAATATAAAATATATAATTTCAATATTGTATTATTTTTAAAAGTGTTATCTTGTATTACATTATAATAATATAAATATTATAGGTACATACAATATATTATCAGTAAAGCACAGGAGTTAATCTTGACTGTTATCATTACTCTCATAGTCAATAACAATATACACCATGACTATGACAAATACTGATACTATAACAATATAATAGCATATACTAAGGGAGCATAATAATATTATGTTAATACATCATTCATAATAATAATATAATATAATATAGCCCATGAGGCTCCTTCCACATCACGTCACAGTCTCTGAGGCTTGGTAGGCCGCTCGCGTACCTGCCCGGAGGCGGGTCCCGTTGTTCCCCGCGTCATGGCAGCAGTAGGCAAAGAGGCAGTAGAGCCGCAGGTAGGAGAGGAAGCCTGTGAAGGTGGAGGCAGCGGCGCCAACCAGGGCCAGGCTCAGGCTCAAGGGCTCCACTGCCCTGGCCGGCCGGACCAGCGCCAGGCCCGCTGCCAAGCCAAGCACCGCCAGGCACACCCACTGCCGCATAGCCTCAGATGAGGCACTTCTGCTCCACTGGCATCCCCTCAGGGAAGGCGCTTCTGTTCCCGCTGCCTCTGCTGCCGCCATCTTAGTGCCGGGTGGGAAATCAAGGCCACCGCGACGGGATTGGCCCGTGGGGAATAAAGGGGCGTGGCTTATTCAAGACTCAAGAGGTTCCAATTTCCCACGGCACACCTGATGATCGCTCACGGCACACTAGTGTGCCGTGGCACACTGGTTGGGAAACACTGCTGTAGAAGTAATGAAGTTTGACACCACTTTAACTGCCATGGCTCAATGCTATGCAATCATGGGAATTGTAGTTTGGAGCGGCACCAGCACTCTTTAACAGAGAAGGTTAAAGGCCCTGTACAAGTACAATTCCCATGATCCATAGGATTGAGCCATGGCTGTTAAATTGGTGTCAAACTGTATTAATTCTATGCATATCTTGGTTACTTAGTTAAGTATAATGAAAGTATATTTAATTGCAAAACAGATATAGAATACTGGGCAAAATTAACATATTGCTCCATCTGTAAAAAAAATTTAGAAAATTCTGATAGTAATATCAGAATTTTCTAAAAAAGAGTATTCTATTTTGCTCATCATTAGGCTCTATGGTTAAAAATGTCCATGCACAAATTGCCCAAAAATGTATTTTTCTGCAGAATGTCAAGTTTACTTTTTAATCTTAGATTTTGCAGAAGTTATCTGTCATGATAGTCATAATAGCAGCGGATAGACTGACACTTTTTTATGAATATAAAACTTCTGTATTCTGAAAAATAATATCTTCATAACAACAAGGACTCATAAAAACTAAGAATATTCTTGATGAACAATTGTTTTATTGTGTTGTTGAAGGCTTTCATGGCTGGAATCACTGGGTTGCTGAGAGTTTTCTGGGCTGTAACACAGGCATTCTCAGAGGTTGTGAGGTACCTCACAACCTCTGAGGATGCCTGCCATAGATGTGGGTGAAACGTCAGGAGAGAATGCTTCTGCAACATGGCCATAGATGTGGGCGAAAACTCACAGCAATTGTTTTCTTTTTCCTGAAAATATAGAAGTAATGTGAAAGCATAAAACGAAACAGGTGTTCAGCAAGAACACTGTTTAATACCATGCAATGTGAAAGCTAAATGTATGCATGAGACATAAATAGACATTGGGCATGGAAATTTTTGATTCTCCTAGAATTACAATAGCCAAACCAGCCTGCGTCTGTAGCATCTATGAAATCTATTTCTTTTAAAACAGAATATAATGAACTTTAAACTCACATCTTATGTCCACTGTATCTTAATCATTGTTCTGTGTATTTTAATATAGGCCTATGCATTTTGTAGAAATACATTTTAATGTGTGTATTTTTTATAATGATTATTTATTTTTAGCTATGTAGTAATCCACATCGACTCATGAGGAGAGGCAGATAATTAATACTAATAATAATAATAGTTACCTATGTGCAAAGCTGCTTTGAGTCCTCTTCAGGGTAGAGAAAGGTGGGATATGAATGCATAAATAAAATAAATTAGATAAAGAAGAGGAAAGATCAAGGACTACAGAGAAAACATGCACCCATTCATGTATATCATGAATTAAGTGCAGGATTTTTTTTCTTTTCAAGCTGTAATACATCATAGCACATTTATGACATTGACTAAATGATCTAAAAGCACCAGACCCTAGTCGCTAAGCCCTGCTTTGTATTTGGATGGGAGACTGCCAATGAATACCAGGTGCTGTATGCTGTATTTCAGATGGAAGAACTAGCAAAACCATCCTAGAGTATTCCTTGTCCAAGAACATCCTATTAAATTAATGGGGGCCATCATAAGTTGACAGATGGCTTGAAGGGGTGTGCATGTGTATGAACAAAACCCAACGACTTTGTTAGCCAAAGTAATTGAAGTGATATTGCTTGGGCTTTTCTTTTCATTGTGCTTCTCTCTCTCTCTCTCTCTCTCTCTCTCTCTCTCTCTCTCTATACTCTGTATATACACACACACACACACACACACACTAGCTTGGGGACCCAGCGGTGCCCGGGTTATTTGAAAAGGCTATTGTTTGTTTTAGGGTGTTAGGTAATATCAGTTTAGTCATATATTACACTATGTCTTAATCAAACTCAAGTTTGGTCCAGATCATTGGTGGGGGTCACAGTGGTGTCTGAAAATGGGTGAAGGTGCTGCCAATCCTATCATCTGATATCCATCCTCCCTCAAACTGCACCAGGATGTAAATTGGGTTATCTGTTTGCCAAGTTTGGTCCAGGTCATGATTATTTAAGAAAAGGTGTTTTTTTATTTAAAAAAATAAATTGTTTCAATAGTAAAAAGGGTAAGGTTGTAGTTGGACGCACATCATACGAAGTCATCCCCCTCAAACTTCATCATTTATGCTGCCACCTTGCTTGAAGGATGTCTGTCTATTTTGGGGCCTAGCTTGTAATGCTAGTAATGCTCTCAGTACATCAGGAAACCCTGTAATGAAATCCTTTCAGAAAATGAACATTCCATTGCCAACTGAAAAAAACTGTTAACTGTCAATGGAAAAAAAACTGTCAACTGTCGCCAATCAGTGGCTATATGCACTGCTCGCAAGCATTCAGTTGCATTCTGTTTTGCTGGCCAATCACAGTCATTTATGCAAATTGTCTGTCAGTGGCAACCAATCACCTCTGTCTGGGGCCGTAGAATGTTGGAGTTCTGAGGCTGGCCAGTCAGAGCCATTTATGCAAATAATCCCGGAGTGGCAGCCAATCGAAACGCTGGCACATATTCCTCCCCCGTCGCTCGGCCCACCCACCCACCGCCCTCAAAACACTGACTTTTATTATATGTTTATATATATATATATATATATATATATATATATATATATGCTTAATAGTTTATTAGATAATAGATTTTACTAAATAATTCCCTTCTTTTTTTTTTCTTGACAGAGTCCGAGGACATTTTACTCACAGTCACTGCCCTTTTGGCCTCTTTGAATAGCTGTTGCAATCCATGGATCTACATGTTCTTTAGTGGCCACCTTCTGCAGGACTTCATACAAAGCCTTTTGTGCTGCCGAAAAATGAAGCAAAGGCTGAATAAAGACGATTCTGAGAGTTACAGCCGGAAACAGACATGTTATACCAATAACAGAAGTCCAACAAACAGTTTGGACACATGGAGTGAATCCCAACATTTCTCACAATCAATTAAGTTCATGCCTGTTTCTTCATAAAAAAAATATTTTTTTTACAAACCGTTCAGCACTTTGGCACTTTAACAATCAATTTTCATGTGGTCAAAGAAATAGCAAAACAAAAACTGCTATTTGAATAAATATGATGGTTTTGCATTGATGTAAATTCTGTAAAAATATATGGCCATGTATTCAAGAAAACTGAGAAAATAGATCAATACATGTAATATTTTTCCAAAAGAATATCAGCTTCAAATGTTTACTCTCACCATTAAGTATATATGCAGTGTATCACTAAATGCAGTTCTTCTTTC
Source organism: Anolis apletophallus (assembly GCA_030556195.1). Lineage (NCBI taxonomy): Eukaryota > Metazoa > Chordata > Lepidosauria > Squamata > Anolidae > Anolis > Anolis apletophallus. The sequence goes on along the minus strand of JARBWK010000009.1, from coordinate 71,416,192 downwards.
ATCACAATAAATATATATGCCAAATCCCCCCTTTCTATGAAGTCTTGTATATAGTTTTAAAGAAGCTCTCGTAAAAATCACCCAACTGTCATTGACGTAACTAAGGACCGCAACATTGAAATATATTACAATGCAAATGATCTTCTGGGCATAAAAGTGCAAAAAATAAATCAGTAGTTCCCAACAGAGAAACGTCATAAATACCATTGCCATTATGGTTGCACAAAACCACTGGAGTGTCTAAGCATAAAATGTAAATAGCCAACTGTTTATACAAATCCTTTCGAAAACAAAGAGTTCTTAAGTGAATCAACCTTGAGTAATCTAAAATATTTAGAGTTCCAGACAGTAAAAGCTTTCAAGTGTCAGAGGAAGAATTATGTGAAAATAAGAAATGGAAGGAATTGTACCAGGAAACTTGTGTGCATTAACACTGCTGTGTACATCACAACTTCTGTATAACTTCTCATGCAAGATGCTCATAGACTCTGGCAATGGATTCCTGTGCTAGTCTTGGCTAATATGAGTTAGTCTTATCTGTGTTTTTATCATTCCAATAGATCTATTCCATCGAGCTCTATAACTGCCATGACAGAAAACCAAAGAGAACATTATACAGTAAAAAGTATGGAGTAGATCTCATCAGGTACTCCAGAAACCACTTCGATCTGAAAATCAAATGCTGCTTATAGTTCCCAGTCTCAAGATCATACGATCTACAAAGACCAGGCGCAGGGCCTTTTCTGCTGTGGCTCCATCTCTTTGGAACACTCTTCCGCTTGAACTCCATACACTCCAAGACTTACTAGCGTTTCGGAGAGCGTGCAAGACTTATCTGTTTAGGCAGGCCTTCCCACCTGGCTAATCAGTTTTATGTTTTAATGTTTTTACTGTTTTATTATGTCACTCACGTCTGATGTAAGCTGCTCCGAGCCTCCGGGGAGTGGCGGCCTATAAATTTGAAATAGAAATAGATACACACATGCTGCCAACACTGTGGTGTACAGTTCCAATAAAATTGATGGTTTAGACCAGTGTGTTTCAACCTTTTTTGAGCCGCGACACATTTTTTACATTTACAAAATCCTGGGGCACACCACCAACCAAAATGACACAAAATGACACTCTAACACAGTAATGCATGTAGTTAATATAAATGTAATGTTCATTTGTGGGATTAACATAACTCAAAAACCACTGGACAAATTGCTGCCAAATTTGGCCACAAAACATACTACTACTAACCCAAGGAGGGACCATCAGTCAAAAAAATTGATTTTGTCATTTGGGAGTTGTAGATGCTGGGAGTCAGGGCCGTAGCCAGGATTTTGATTCGGGGCTGAGTTTGGTTCCGGGGCTGAGACTGGGTGGAAGAGGGTCTACCCTAGCAAACCTTTTGTATTGTTATCCCAATAACCTCATTAATGTGGGATATAATGAGCATGGTGATCAGATCATGATATGAATAAACATAACAGTTTAAATAATGTACCAGTAAGGCCTTTCACGGACTACCCTGAGAATTTCGGAGGGGCTGAAGCCCCTTACCCCCTGGCTACATGCCTGCTGGGAGTTATAGTTCACCTGCAGTCAAAGAGCATTCTGAACTCCACCAGTGATGGAGTGGAATAAAACTTCTCACACAGAACTCCCATAACCAAGAGAAAATACTATAAGAGTTTGGTGGGCATTGACCTTGAGTTTTGGAGTTGTAGTTCACCTATATCCAGAGAGCACTGTGGACTCAAACAATGTTGGATCAGGACCAAACTTGGCATGAATATTCAATATGCCCAAATGTGAAACACAGATGGAGTTTGGGGAAAATAGACCTTGACATTTGGGAGTTACAGTTTCTGGGATTTGTAGTTAACACACAATCAAAGAGCATCCTGAACTCTTGCAACAATGGAATTGAACCAAACTTGGCATATTGAACTCTTATTACCAACAGAAAGTACTGAAAGGGTTTGCTTGGGAATTGACCTTGAGTTTGGGAGTTGTAGTTCACCTACACCCAGAGAGCACTGTGGACTTAAACAATGTTATGTTGTGTTGTTTGTTTTCTATCCAGAATCACAATGTTGGAAGAAGGCTCACCACTTTAAGGTCCCTAAAACAGGCATGGGAAAACTTCTGCCCTCTGGGTGCTTTGGACTTCAACTCCCACCATTCCTAACAGCCTGAAGCTTTTTCCTGCTTAAGTGGCTGAGGGGGGGGGGGGGAGGAATAGGGTCAGAGGCTGCTAGGAATGGTGGGAAGTTGGAGTTCAAAACACCTGGAAGATCCAAGTTTGCCCATGCCAGCTTTCAACAGAGACCTCTTCCTCCCTCTTCCCTTTCACGCCCTTTCTTCCCCCTCCTGCCTAACACTTTTTCTTCTCCACTCGGGCTCCCTTCTTCCCAGCCTCGCTCTGCTTGCTTTGCATGTTCAAGAGGGGAGGGGGGAGGGAGAAAGACGTGGGACAACTATGCGCAGTCCCGCCCATACAGGTCACGTCTTCCTCCTTCCCCCCTCCCCTCCTGAACACGCTCACACTGCCCCCTCAGATCAAAATGGCGGCAGAAGCAGAGCGAGGCTGGGAAGAAGGGAGCCCGAGTGGAGAAGAAAAAGTGTTCGGCAGGAGGTGGAAGAAAGGGTATTGAAGGTTCCAATTTCCCACGGCACACCTGATGATCGCTCACGGCACACTGGTTGGGAAACACTGGTTTAGACAATTAAATGTATATTTGAGTATAGTTCCTGCTTAATAAGTTTTCTTTCATCATGACCTTATTATTCTCAGTGAGGAGACCACTCCCTCTCTGCCAACTAACTAATGTTTTCCACCATAATTTTTAACCTGGGTGAGCCTATGAGATACCCTCCCAAGGTATTCCCCAAGTTCTCCGGCTCTCCCTTTTTCTGGCCAAAAAAGGGGAATAGAAATCATCTTTCTTAGGGACCTTCAGGAATAGCAATTCACAAATTTAAGTAGTTTGCAGGAACACCCCCCCCCCTCATTTTTACATTTTATTTTCAAAACTACAAGTAGACTTTGACCATTTTATAGAATCATAGAGTTGGAAGAGACCTTGTGGGCCATCCAGTCCAACCTCCTCCCAAGAAGAAGGAAAATCATATTCAAAGCACCCCTGATAGATGGCCATCCAGTCTCTGTTTAAAAGCCTCTAAAGAAGGAGCCTCCATCACACTTCAGGGCAGAGAGTTCCACTGCTGAACAGCTCATACAATTAGGAAGTTCCTCCTTGTGATGAAATCAAAATCATGTGTAGTTCATGTTTGATCAGCTTACACAATTCCTTGCCAGAGAAAGAAAATATGCCATTCGATGAACAATAAAGAACAAGTAGTTTCAGAACAATATATTTACAATCGTGATCAGTTGCATCGACTCACATAATGTCCTTTTTATGGGAGATTTAAAATGGTCTTTCTGTGTCCATGTGGACAATCTCCTTCAGCAGCTTATGAAGCAAGAGTACACCCAAACTCTTTCTTTCTGCTTCTTTCTTTGGACTGTCACTCTGCACCTCCATAGCTCAAGCCTGAACAAAAATGTAACAGTATCCAAAAGCCCCAGGCTTAGCCATCACGCCGGGCGTAGCCCAACTAATCAGCTTCATGCATCTTATTTTAAGTTGACGCACACAACTGATTTCTTACATCGTCGTAACATTCCTAATGTTCAAGTGGAGTCTCCTTTCCTGTAGTTTGAAGCCATTGTTCTGCATCCTAGTCTCCAGGGCAGCAGAAAAAAAGACTGCTCCCTCCTCCCTATGACATCCCCTCACACATTTATACATGGCCATCATGTTTCCTCTCAGTCTTCTCTTCTGCAGGCCAAACATGTCCGGCTCTTTGAGCTGCTTCTCATAGGACGCGCTCTCCAGACCCTTGATCATTTTATTCGACCTCCTCTGAACACATTCCAGTTTGTCATCACCTCCCTTAAATTGCGGTGCCCAGAAGTGGACATAGTTTTCCATTGTTTTTCCCATCCTTTATTTTTGGTGTTTTTCATAATCTTTGAGGATCTTGCATGATTATGAGGGCAAAAAACCCCACTCCCTGACCCATTAAAAGAGGAGTTGTTAACATTTTGTCCTATTGGAATATTGGAAAGGAAGGAACTCATAAAACCTGAATGGGAGGGAAAGGCTCCAAGTCCAAAAGCATCTTAGTCTTCACTTGGGCCATGTCAATTATAGCAAATGCCAAATGAGCCCTTTGTGTCTGCTGCAGCCCATATGACGCTGAATTGGTCATCCCTCTCTCCCTATCATGCAGTCCAAAGAATCTCATACAAGATCAAGAAATGTGGTTGGCTCAGAGTTATTTTAGTGTCATATCTCTTAGATGATTGCCTTTTTGTTTTAGAGGAGAACGCAAAATTAATTAAGTATTCCAAATGAAGACAGTATGACTGAAACAACAAAAGAAAGAAAGGGATAGAGGACCTGCCTCACTGAATTAGTCAAAAGCAAACAGAAGGAAACTAAATATATAGGTAACAAGAAAATATTATAAAATTATGATAATACTATCAGATAATCTATCTTATTTAGTCCAAATTTAGTAACAATATATATGTACATCCATGGGGCATAAAATCTACAACCTTATAGAGCAGGGGTGGGCAAACTGCGGCCCGGGGTCCGGATGCGGCCCTTTGGCTGTCTCTATCCGGCCCGCCTAAGGGTCCCTGGCTTGCCTCCCCTGCCTGGCCTCTGCATAAAAATCTCCAGAGAAGGGGACTATAAAAAAGCATTATTTTATTTTAGTGGTTTTTATTATTATTGTATAATAATTTTATAACAATAATAAAATAATATAATAAATAATATAATATAATGTTATATGATATATTATAATTTCAATATATTATGCTTATATATATACTATAATATAATAATTATGATATTAATACTAATAATATATGAATATTTCTTGATATATTAATATGTTAATATTAATGATGTGTAATATATAGTAAATATAGCAGGGGTGGGCAACTATTTTTTCCAAGGGGCCACACGAGAGCAAAAAAATATTATGGAGGGCCGCACCTAAAGGCGGAACTACATGCTAATCTACATAATTTATTTATTTATTCACTTACTATATTTACTATATATTACACATCATTAATATTAACATATTAATATATCAAGAAATATTCATATATTATTAGTATTAATATCATAATTATTATATTATAGTATATATATATAAGCATAATATATTGAAATTATAATATATCATATAACATTATATTATATTATTTATTATATTATTTTATTATTGTTATAAAATTATTATACAATAATAATAAAAACCACTAAAATAAAATAATGCTTTTTTATAGTCCCCTTCTCTGGAGATTTTTATGCAGAGGCCAGGCAGGGGAGGCAAGCCAGGGACCCTTAGGCGGGCCGGATAGAGACAGCCAAAGGGCCGCATCCGGACCCCGGGCCGCAGTTTGCCCACCCCTGAAATATAGTAAGTGAATAAATAAATAAATTATGTAGATTAGCATGTAGTTCCACCTTTAGGTGCGGCCCTCCATAATATTTTTTGGCTCTCGTGTGGCCCCTTGGAAAAAATAGTTGCCCACCCCTGTTATAGAGGCAAGACAAATGTTTGGATGATTGAGTCAACCCTTGGAATTCAGAACTGGATATAACAATATAAGTGTTTTTCTTGTGTCCCATATATAATACTTCTATCAAAAGAATTCTGCTTTTTTATTGGTTCTCTGTAGCTCCTCTCTGGGTGCCACGCACGAAAACTCATTACTCTGATAGCAGATAAAATGAACCCTGGGCTTTTTCCAGCAGTACTACTGCCTATGTGATTGATTATCTCACTGGGCATTTGTTTTCATTTGATTTTCTTATGTACAGTATCACAATAAGTTCTGTTTCTCTCCGAAATGCTACTTGATGGCTCCAAAATATAAAAATTCAGCAGTGACTTCTGCTTTATTTCATCTATTTATCACAATATTTATATCCTGCTCTATATCAAGACATCTCAAAGTGGCTTAGAAATAGCATTAAAACAAGTTAAACAGGATAAAAACAGAAAGAGTTTAAATAAGCTAAAATATATGAAACAATACAATTACTTTGCAACATATTTTGAAAATTAAAAGTTAATTAAATTATACAATTGAATCAACCAGGCCCAAAGAACTGGTGAACAACCAAGTTTTAACTTGGTGCCTAAATGATAGGAATGTAGGTGCCAGTTGAGCCTCCGATGGGAGAACATTTCACAGTTGACATGACACACCTCTTTCATGTCCTGACACCATGTACTGAACTCATAGGTGGAAGACATAGGATGACCCCCCCAGACCCCCCAGAGCAGAACTTAATCCTTGGACAGGCATAGTATCAAGTATCAAGGTCTCAAATTGTCCAGGGCATTAAATATCATAACAAGCAGCTTGTGTTCAGATTGAAACATATTGCGAGAAAATGTGTTTTTTGAAGACTGGCATTACTGGCTGTTGGATATTCCATTTAGCAGTCGACCTGCTGCATTTTCCACAAGTTGCATTTTCTAAGGCTGGATCTACACTGCCTTATATTCCAGGATCTGATCCCAGATTATCAGATTTGAATTGAATTATATGAGTCTCCAGTGCCATATAATCTGGGATAAGAAAATAATCCGGGATCAGATCGTGGGATATAGGGCAGTGTAGAAGGGGCCTGAGCCTTCTTCAATGGCAACCCTGTGTAGAGTGCATAACAACAACAATAACAACTTTATTTATATCCCTCCCCATCTCCCCTAGGGGATTTGTGGCACGACTACATTACATTACAGCAATCCAATCAGAAAGTCGCCAGAACCTGGAGTACTGAGGCTAGGATATCTCTCTCTAGAAAAGGATGTCACTGCGCACCAGCCAAAATTGGCACCAAACACTTTGAATTGAAAATTCAACTTGAGCCTCCAGTGACAGGGATGCATCTAGGACAGTGGTTCTCAACCTTCCTAATGCCTTGACCCCTTAATACAGTTCTTCTTGTTGTAGTGACCCCCAAGCCATAAAATTATTATTTCATCACAACTGTAAGTTTGCTACGGTTATGAATAAATATCTGATATGCAGGATGTATTTTCATTCACTGGACCCAATTTGGCACAAATACGCTCAAATCTGAGTACTGGTGGGGTTGAGGGGGATTGATTTTGTCATTTGGGAGTTGGAGTTGCTGGGATTTATAGTTCACCTACAATTGAAGAGCATTCTGAACTCCACCAACGATGGAATTGAACCAATCTTGGCACACAGAACTCCCACAACCAACAGAAAATACTGGAAGGGTTTGGTGGGCATTGACTTTGAGTTTGGAGTTGTAGTTCACCTACATCCAGAGAGCACTGTGGACCCAAACAATGATGGATCTGGACCAAATTTGAATGAGGAGGTACTCCATCAAAGGACTCAGTGTCACAATGCATGGTGAACAATGGATGATGAACACTGGTGGAGTTTGAGGAAAATAGACCTTGACATTTGGGAGTTGTGGTTGCTGGGATTTATCATTCACTCACAATCAAAGAACATTCTGAACCCCACCAATAATAGAATTGGTCCAAACTTCCCACACATAACCCCACATGACCAACAGACAATACTGTGTTTTCTGATGGTCTTTGGTGACCCCTCTGACACCCCCTTGCGACCCCTCCAGGGGTCCCAACCCCCAGGTTGAGAAACACTGATCTAGGAGCACACCTAAAGTATATGTGTTCTTCAAGTACAGTGCATCCACATTCAGGATATTCTATTTACTCAATTCCCACACCCAAGAACCAACAATCCACAGAACCTTCATCTTAATCTTATCAAGATTCAGCTTCAGTTTGTTGGCCCTCTTCCGGCCCATTACAACATCCAGGCACTGTCCCAGCACCTTCATAGCCCCAGCCGTCTAAGATGACAAGAAATAAAGCTGAGTGCCATCACCATCCTGATGGCAGCCCACTCCAAAGTCCATTATTAACCCCTCCAGCAATTTTACGTACATAATGAATAGAATGGGAGAACTTGTAGCACCCCAGAGCTTAATAGCCACAGAGCTGAACAGGAAATCTCCAGCGTAACTCCTGAATTGGCCTTCTGGTTAGGAATGGACTTGCTGAAAAACAGGGCCTCCTACTCTCATCCCAGAGATCAGATCCAATAAAGTACCATGATTAATTGTATTAAAAGCTGTTGAGACATCCAGGAAAATCAACAGGGTAACAATCAGGAAATAGGTCATCAATCAGACCAACTATCGCTATTTCTGTACCATTATCCTGGCCTGAAACGAGGTAATCTTAACAAAGGAAAGAATTAGAAATGGCTTATCCTGTGACAAAACATTGCAAGAGCAATTTCATTTACTGAAAGAAGAAATGAAGATATGTTTTCCAGACAACTGTGGAGGATTAAAAGTGTAACTCTGACATTTTGGATGCCTTCACCCATTATTGCCTGCTGTGGGATGTACTCGTTTCCAGCTTTAAAAAGGTGGAAGGGAAAGGAGGAGGACGGGAATCTAGTGGCAGCTATAAGAATAATTTATATGTGTATTAACATGCATTTTTGTGATATTCCATTTCAAAAAAGATTCAAACAAGATTGCTAGATTTTCCTTTTCCCTTGCTATGCTACAACACATTAACACAGGCTATGTGCTAGGGATATGTCCTTCTATGTGATAATCAGTGTGCTGTAGTGGTTTGAATATTGGACCAGGACTCTAGGTGAGAAGGAAACACCTCTGTATGGCCCTGCAAAAGTCCCACTCCCTCAGCCTCAGAAGAAGGCAAAGACAACCCTTTTCTAAATAAACAGGTCTGCATTAACATCACCATAAGCCAGAAACACCTTCAAGGCACAGAAAAACCACAACGTTCTTCTGATTTTAAAGTTTCAGACTCAAATTAATTATGTATGTTTGCTTTTGGGCAATAGCTGTAGCAGCACTTTAAGGGACAAATTGCAATTGGTGGTATGACTGTCGAGACTGGTTTTTATTGTTCAATTTTTGTATGGTTTTTGACTTTGTATTGTTTTTATGATGTGATGTTTTAATGTGTGATTTTATTGTTGTGGTTTTGTAACGGCCTCTAATTGGGCTTAATTGTAATGCCGTCCTGAGTCCCCCTTCGGGGGTTGAGAAGTGACGGAATATAAATGCAAGAAAAAATAAATAAACGAATAAATCTTCTCTCCCTCCATTCCTCTCTTCCTTTGACTAGGTCAAGATTTCTGATTCAGTTCCATAGCTCCGTGATGCATTCCTGCTCTGCTGCCTCCCTTGATTGACATCTGGTTAATGACCTACGGACTACCTCTTCGACTACGTTTCAGCTGCTGCAGCATTTGGAGCTTTTGCAAGCATTCTCTCCTTTAGTTAGATAGTGGGGTTTTGGTGTCAATTGACGAAGATTTATGTTTGTTTTCTCAAGAATTTGGACTTTTGTGTGTTTATGCTGCCATTAAGCATTATTTTTGTTCTCCTTTTGTGCTCTGAAGGCACAGAAGAATTGTAAATAAACCTTATTTGTTGCTTTTATCTGGCTTGGCTTTTTTGAGTGGCATCTGGTCTCGACAGTATGAGTTATATGTTGTTTAAGGAATTAAGAGTTCACCAATGGAGCTTCACAAATTTGTCAGGGCATTCGAATTTTTGAAGGATGGTCCAGAGAGCACTGCGATTCACTGTGTCAAATGCCTTTGCAAGGTCAATGAATGCCATATACAGGGGTTGATTTTTGTTCCTGGCATCTTTCTTGGAGCTGTCATGCAGGGAAGATCATATCCACTGTTCCTCTGGAGGGGCAGAAACAGTTCTTGGATTCTGAGAGGATGTCTTCTGAAATAGATAGAAGGCAGTTTGCAAGGATGCTTGCAAGGCTTTTCCCAGTGGAAGTTTGAAGGGAGATACCCTGAAAGTTTCCACAGTCTGTTCTTTCCCCCATTCGAAAAGGGTGATGATAGTGGCATCCCTGAAGTCCACACTTTCTCAATGAGCTGGTGGAATTGTTGTGTCAGCTCAGGTTCACCATGTTTAAAGATTTCAGCAGGGATCCCATCAGGTCCACTGGCTTTGTTATTTTTTAGTTGGTTGATGGCTTTCCTGACTTCCTTCAAACTAGACAGTGCTGCAAGCTCATCCCTGGTTTGGGAGAGAATATCTTCAGCCACATTGAAGCTGTAGTTAAGTAGGTTATGGCAGTGCTCTTTCCAACATTGTGCAATTGGTTATTTATCCTTCAGAAGTTTGGTTGTATCTTATGAATGGAGACGGTGTATGCCACGATTTGTTGGGTCATAGATTACCTTTGTGGCTTTAAAGAATCCCTGTGTATCATGGACATCTGTAAAGTGTTGGTTCTCTTGAGCCTTTTTGTCCGCCAAATGTTCTTGAGTTCTCTGGTCCTTCTTTGGACCTCAGCTTTTGCATTAGCAAAGATCTTTTTTAGCAGCACAGTTGGTGTCTCTCTGCCATATTTGGAAGGTTTTCTTTTTCTTATCAATTAACCGTTGGATCTTGTTATCATTTTCATCAAACCAGTCTTGATGTTTCTTCCTTTGGTATCCAATGGTTTCCAAGCCAGGATTACCCATAAGGCCAACCTAGGCCATTGCCTAGGAGTGCAAGCCAAGGGGGAGTGCAGATCATGGACCCCCCCCAATTGTGAAACAAATAAAAACGCAACGCGCATGGAGATGAGGAAGGAAGGATACCGGAGGTCCTCCTTTTCGGCCCCTTCCTGAATACCAGCTCCTGCCCCTGCTATTGTTGCGCAAACGGCATATGCGCAGGGTCTCTCTTGACACTGCCGTCGACGTCGACAGGAGGAACAATTAACTTCCTTGATGCCAACAGCATCCACTTGCTGGCTCCTTCAGTGGAAGTACAGGAAACTCCATTGCGCAGTCTGCACATGCCCTAACACCATGAAAGCTGATATTCCTCCTCCAACACAAGGAGGAGACTCCTCCTTACTGTAGAGAGAAGTGCAACTGCCGGCTACGGCAGCTGCGCAAAACCCAGTACAGGAGAGAAGCTCAACGCGACAAGCCCGGTATCGGGGAGAAGCCCAACATTGGTACAGCTGCTGACTACAACGCATGAGCCAAGTGCCTCAAGCCCCGGCATCAGGGAGGAGGCTCCTTCCCCCATGCCTGCATCTATAGTGCCTACCGAGAAGGAAACTCCTGTGGCAGACGTAGTGGGGCCACACCAGGAGAGCTGGATGCGGGGCCCTAAGGGGAACAAGCTGATGAAAGGATGTGTGTGTGTGTGGGGGGGGGGGGGTTGCGGTAGAGATTGGCTTAAAGGTGGCGTAATTCCAAAGTGTGGCCCAGGGTGCAAAAAGGTGTTAATCCGGGCCTGATGGTTTCTTCACAGGCTGTGATGATGGAGGTCTTCAGTTTATTCAAATGTTCCTCATCATTTTCAGGATGTCCTATGGGTAGATTATCCTTGTTTGGAGAAGGGGTCATTTAGAGGGCTTTTGAACAGCTTGGGTGTTCATTTTATGCCTTACCTTTCTTCCTTGGAGTCTGCACTTTGGAACAATCTTGATGGCCATCATTTGCACAGCATGAATTGACATTGCACAATTCCTTAGTGTAATTGGCATTGCAATTCCTAGCAGCCATAGCCAGCATAACCAATGGTGAAGAATTCTGGGAGTTGCAGATAACATCTGAGAGACCAAACAATTTCCACTCCAATTTTAAACCCAAAGCAATAATAACTTGTACTCAATGCATCTCTTTAAACCTTGCTTACCTTCTTCTTTCAAACACTCAAAAGGACACTATAGTCTTTCTATGAGTTATTTTTTGGTACTGACCTGTTCTAACACTTAAGATGGTTTCCCCTTAAGAACAACTAGTTTTCATGTAAATTGCATTTATTGTTTCTTATCTTCTCCTGAAAGGCAGATCTGTTCATTCTCTTCTTACCTCCTTTTGACAGAGCTCCTTTAATCTTTCCTTCTCTAGGTTACTGACAATAAATAATATCTACAAAACTTTTGATGCATGTTCAATAGTCATATTTTAAACATATCCAGTACCTCCCATTTTTCTTCATATCTTGCTTGCTCAAGTTTCTAACATGAGAGCTAGGAAAAATTGGGATTTGAGAATATGAGATCTGAGGAAGTCAGGACAATGTCTTCCAGATAAGGTTAAAGATTAATTAAAATCAGAATTAATCCCATGTGATGCCACTGGCCAGCTGATTGGGAGGTTCTGGGAACAGTAGTAAAAAAGTCACTTTTCCAGGCACTGAGCTTCACCAAATGCTAGTTTATTGATTAAATCATATTAAACACTATTTTAAAAACCCTAACTTGAATCCCTGTCTTTAAAAACCGAAAACAAAGTGAACTATGTAAACAGTGGGGGGGGGGGGGATCTAAAGCTGCAATGAACAGCTGGTGTTGCTCAAAAGTAGCAATAATTCTTATCTGTTCAATCATCCTGAGAAAAGCAAGCAATTCCCAAATGATTTAGGGCAGTCTTTCTCAACCAGTGTGCCGTGGCACACTAGTGTGCCGTGACGGACCTCCTGCTGTGCCGCGAGAAAAGCTCTCTGCCCCCCTTCCTCCCCCCTCCTGCCCAACTCCTGCTGCTTGGGGGAGGAGGAGGAAGGGCCGGGCAGTGGCGAAGAAAAAGAAGAAGGGACCGGGGTGCCGCCTCCTTCGGCCGTTTCCCTAGCCAGCCTCCAATCCGCCATGACTTCCACCATGACTCTCGCCCCTCGCTCGCTGAAGCCGCGTGGAGGAGCCCCGCCCACTGAAGTCCGTCCACCGCTCATGCTCCTCCTCTGTAGGAGAGCTGAAGCTGGGGGAGGGGGCAGGGCATGGCGAGGCCTGTAGGAGAGCTGAAGCTGGGGGGAAGGGACGGGGCATGGCGTGGCCTGGCTCTGCCCCCTCCCCCGGCTTCGGCACTCCCAGCAGCTGCTCCAGCCTTGAGGGGACAGTGCCAAGCCAGCATTGTGCTGGCTCTGGCACCGCTGGCTTGGCACTGCCCCCTCAAGGCTGGAGCAGCTGCTGGGAGAGCTGAAGCCGGGGGTAGGGGGCGGGGCATGGCGGGGCATGGCGCAGCCTGGCTCCGCCCCCTCCCCAGCTTCGGCACTCCCAGGAGCTGCTCCCAGCAGGCCACCATCCCCCAGCCGTTCTTTACTGTGTTAGAGTGTCATTTTGTGTCATTTTCGTTGGTGGTGTGCCCCCGGATTTTTTAATGTTAAAAGTGTGCTGCGGCTCAAAAAAGGTTGGGAAACACTGATTTAGGGGACACATTCAGTCCTTGCAAACAAAACAACAAAATTATTTCTGGGTTAATAGTTTTGGTATTTTATCGGCAACACTGTCTGTTCTGATTTGTTTTTGTTTAATACATTTTAAAAACAATCAGTGTGAGCATTATTTTTTGTTTTATTTTAATTATTAACCAACATAGACATCCTCAAGTGGAAAGATGATGCAAACATGTTCTAAAATGAAGTAATGAAACCAACAAACTGGGATGTTTATATGGCATTTGCTTCCTCTTCAGGGAAAATAGAGTGGATAATGGTGTTATATAGTTTAGACACTAGGTGGCACTGGAAAGGTGTTCTTTTGAGATCCTGTTCTTGTTTTATAGAGATAACCACATTCTTGCCTAGGTTGCTTATTGGTGTGCCCTACTTTACTATGATTGGCAGGAAACAGTAATCATTGCAGCAGAGTGATGATATATCTGCTAATGCAGTGTTTCCCAACCGCTGTTCTGCGGCACAATAGTGTGCCGTGAGCAATCACCTGGTGTGCCGCAGGAAGACCTCTCTTCCCCCCTTTCTTCCCCCTCCTGCTGAACTCCTGCTGCTGCTGCTGCTTGGGGGAGGAGGAGGAAGGGCCGGGCAGCGGTGACAAAGAAGAAGGGGCGGGGGCGCCGCCTCCTTTTCCCCAGCCAGGCTCCAATCGAGGGAGGGCGGGGAACGGAAGCGGAAGTGAGGAGCGCAGTCCAAGGCAGGCCCACTGGCTTCTTCTTTCGAACCGCAGGAAAGAAGGAAGGAAGGAAGGAAGGCAACCGTGAACCGAGCCAGTGCCTTCCCTTCTGGTGTGGAAAAGGGAGAGAGCCATTCAGGAAGGGAGCCACCTGGGAGTTCTGTGTGGGAAGTTTGGCCCAGTTCTATCATTGGTGGGGTTCAGAATGCTCTTTGATTGTAGGGGAACTATAAATCTCAGCAATTACAACTTCCAAATGGCAAGGTCTATTTCCCCAGAACTCCATCTGCATTCATATTTGGGCATATTGAGTATTCATTTCAAGTGTGGTCCAGATCCATCATTATTTCAGTCCACAGTGCTCTCTGGGTGTAGGTGAACTACAACTCCAAAACTCAAGGTCAATGCCCACCAAACTCTTATAGCATTTTCTCTTGGTTATGGGAGTTCTGTGTGGGAAGTTTGTGTCTTTCTGCCATTCCTGCCAGGATATCTATGTTGTGTTCATCGAAACAGTCCCAGGTTTCACACTGAGTGTATAAATACATGTAAAAACATATTAACTATATGTATTACTGTGTTAGAGTGTCATTTTGGTTGGTGGTGTGCCCCGGGATTTTGTAAATGTAAAAAATGTGCCATGGCTCAAAAAAGGTTGGGAAACACTTTGCTAATGTGTCAATGTGTTCAGTATTTCATTCTCAACTTCCTCTGTGTCTGCTATGTTTCTGAGAGCTAGCAACTAGTGAACAAAACATTGGTATGTGAGCTACATATGGCTCTTCCTCAGGCAGCTAAATGGCCATGCTTCAGGACAAGGGCAACTGGAATGGGCCAAATGATCTTCTGGTGAAATTCCACTACAAGGGTCAAAAGACTCAAGAGGACAAAACATGCAGCGCCAGTGAATCTGAAGAAGCTTCTGAATGAGTCCTTGTTTCTCCTTAACTGGGATTGTCTGTCTCAGATGCCATACAAAATTCCTAAGAGATACCAATGATTCTAAAGAGATTTTAAAGAGTGAATTCCAGATTCTTCGGTAAACCAAAAAAGCGGTCTGCGATTGATCCCTCATGTCTCCAGTATTCACTCTTCAGAAGCCAATGTGTACAGATCATTGGCACTTTAATAGTGGGTTATGGCACTTGCATAAAAACTCTCCTGGTTTGATTATAATCGTGTCCCAGTCACTTCGGGGTAGTGGTGGCAGCAATTTGCCTGTACACCACCTGCGGTGATGCTCTCCATAGTCCTGAAATCGAACCATGTCCTTGGTAGTAATTAAAATGTGAATGTCATATAGAGCGCGAACCCTGCCATGTTTATTGTCCATTTGTTGTATGTAAGTTGCTTGCACTTGCCATGTATTATGTAAAATGGATGGTAGGAGTTATCATGCTTTAACCATGCTAGTATTTGCTTGCATATTGAGCCTGCTACCGGAACTGTTTATCTTTGCCTCCTGTATTTATGGTCTGCAGCTCAACGAAAAAGTATTAACCACCAAATAGCTACAAAGTCATTTTGGTGAGAGATCTGGTATGAAGGAGTATGAGAAATGTTTTGGATTAGTGAGCCAGTGAGGGGAAAATCGGCACAAGAGGGACTGGTATTGCCTATTGACAAATGGGGTGAAAGCTTTTACCTATAAATATATTGTACAGTTATTCATTCCTCAGACTTATTAACATTATTTTCTTAAATAAAGCTTCTACATTTTGTCATCTTTAGTTTTCTGAGCTGGGGTTTGCCAGGAATAGTACATGACACCTAGACATGATACTATTCCTTCCTTGGACTGCAATTTGGACTGTGGGCAGCTTCAGATTGTGTTATTTGATCTAACCTGTTGTCTATAGCAGTGTTTCCCAACCTTTTTTGAGCCGCGGCACACTGTTTACATTTACAAAATCCTGGGGCACACCACCAACCAAAATGACACAAAATGACACTCTAACACAGTAATACATATAGTTAATATGTTTTAAATGTATTTATACAATCAGTGTGAAACCTGGGCCTGTTTCGATGAACACAACATAGATATCCTGGCAGGAATGGCAGAAAGACACACACGAAGGTCTTGGTCAACAGCTGTCAGTCTCTCTCTGTGATTAGAAAAAATGTGTCCATATAGCTTCAAAGCAGTCCACTAGTACTGTTCTTATGCATCAATACACCTCATGGAACAATAATGAGGTTTCCACCTTCAATAAATATGCTCCTGTATCATTCCAGGTGGGCATTAGATGAGTCCTCCAGCCAATGCCAAATGTAGTAATAGTTGGTACACATAAACACGAAAACGGCCGAAGGAGGCGGCGCCCAGCCCCTTCTTCTTCGCTGCTGTTGCCCTTCCTCCTCCTCCTCCCCCCGCAAGCAGCAGCAGCAGGAGTTTGGCAGGAGGGGAAAGAAAGGGGGGGAAAGAGAGGTTTTCCCGCGGCACACCAGGTGATTGCTCACGGCACACTAATGTGCCACAGCACAGTGGTTGGGAAACACTGGTCTACAGAAGATAGTGGAATCTGAGATGAGGAAGAATACAAATAGTGCCATTGGATAGATTGGTTGAGGGTGACAGGTATTGCCATTCATGATATCTGGAGGAGATCACAAATGGAAGTTTTATGTATTTATTTATGCTACTCCACTCTTCTATACTCATTCGCTATTAGCTTTCTACGTAACACACTCCTTCAGCCAATGTTGGCTTGAGTAATATGTGATCCCTCATTATGTGATAGTATTTGGAACAAGCTTCTGAAAGGAGTTTTGGGCTGGAGTGCTATCAGTACGCTGATGACACCCAGTTACTTCTGCGCCTGGAGCCTGGGGTCTCTGAAATACCAAATAACTTCATCTTAGGTCTAGAAGCGGTGACAAAATGGTTGCGCGCTAGCACGCTTAAAGTAAATCCAGCAAAGACTGAGATCTTGTGGCCGGGCCGCCCGACAGGAGTAATGTACCCTCTGCCCAACCTTGACGGCGAACCGCTATCTCCATCTACCTCCGTCAAGAGCCTGGGCATTGTTCTAGACTCATCCCTGTCAATGGAGACCCAGGTTGCCACTGTTAGTAAACAGGACTTCTTTCATCTCCACCAGGCGAAGCAGATAGCACCTTACCTCACAAGGGAGGCCTTGGCGACAGTCATTCATGCCACGGTGACATCTAGACTGGACTATTGCAATGCGTTATATACTGGCCTTCCCAGCTCTGTGACTCGGAAGATCCGCATTGTCCAGAACGCGGCAGCTAGGCTGCTTACACCAACACCTTTGAAATGCCATATAACGCCAGCTCTTCAGCAGTTGCATTGGCTGCCAATAGAATATCAGAGTCTTTATAAGACACTGGTCCTGACATTTAAGGCTCTGTATGGCCAGGGTCCGATATATCTCAGAGACCGCCTTTCCTCTTATGGCCATCAGTGGTCACTTAGACCCTCCCAACGCAATCTGCTTTACATTCCAGGCCCAAGAGAAGCATGTCTTACTAATACTAGGCATAGGGCCTTTTCTATCTCTGCCTCAGCACTGCCTTTGTAAATGAGAGCAATGCGCGATCCGCGCCCTTTCACCTAGGCTCCCAAGACCTGGCACTTCAGTAAAGCATTTGATATGTAACTTTAACTTTTATTTTCATGACCCGTGTATGTTTTATCTGGTTTTACTGTTTATGTGTAAATCGCCTGGAGCATCTTGATGGAGGGCGATTAATAATAAATAAATTGATGATGATGATGAAATGTAACTTGTACTTGGCAAATGAGCTCTTTCAAAAGTTTTTTTCTATAGCAAAGTAATGGCATTGATCTTGGTCCTCTAGCTTTCTCCTTGGGATTCAGTACATTTCACATAACCTCTTAATTGGAAACACAAAACATACTTCCAGACTTTTTTTCCCATGCAGACATCTGGGTTGCCTCATGGATGTTTACAGGGAGGCAGGAATCATTTTCAACTTTCAGCTTGCCACCATTTGCTTACTTACTTATGCTTTGCCTGCCCTTCTCTCCCTTCATATCTTATTTGTTGTGGGTCTAAAACAGCTTTGGGAGTGAAAATGGTGATAAAAAATCCATCACATTCCTTTGAGGGTACAACTGGTCATTGGAGAGGCAAAAAGATATGGGGATGGAGTAGATGGCTGTTTCTAGCCTGCTTGTAGAAAGTATCTCTTCCCAATATATCATACTCCCACCCAAGATTGAGGCAAAATGTATGGGGATGGACAGGGCCATACATGGCCGGATTACCCATAAGGCCAGACTAGGCCATGGCCTCGGGCGGCGGATTTTGGGGCGGCATTTCCGGCCCTGAAGGAAGGGGTGAAGGAAGGAGTGGCGCCGCCCGCGGGACAAGGAGCCGGGGGAAGTCCCCCCTAGGCGATTGACGCGCGGGCGCCACTCCTTCCCTCAGTGAAGGGAGGAGGTGCGCCGTGCGGCCCGGCGGCGGGGAAGTCGCGTGTCGCCGTAGGGCCGGGACTGCGGTGCCTTGTGCCACGGCAACAGCGCAAAGCCCCCGCTGCCGCCACGCCGCATGGCGCACCTCCTTCCTTCACTGAAGGAAGGAGATGGCGCCGCCCGCGGGCGGTGGCAGGAGAAGCCGCGTGTCGCCGTAGGGGCGGGACTTCCGGTGGCGCCTTGCGTCACGTCATGCCCCAAACACGAGTGGGCGGCGGTGGGGAAAGCCGCGTGAGTCTCCCTAGCAGCAGGACTTCCAGCGGCGCCTTCTCTTTCTCGCCGGTTCTGCCCCCTCCCTTCACTGAAGGGAGGAGGGGCGGAGCGCTGCCAGCGTGATGCACAAGGTGCCGCCAGAAGTCCCGCCCCTATGGCGACACGCGGCTTTTCCTGCCGCCGCCACGCACGGGCGGGCGCCACTCCTTCCTTCAGTGAAGGGAGGGAGTGCGCCCGTGCGAGCGCAGCAGCAGCGGGGAAGCCGCGTGTCGCTGAAGGGCGGGACTTTCGGCGGCGCCTTGTGCGTCACACCGCCCCCGCCCCCGCAAGAGGCCCCGCCCCGGGGGGTGGCGTTTAGACCGGGCGGCCTTGGGCGGCACAGGCAGCTAATCCGGCCCTGGGGCCATAGCCAGGATTGTGATTTGGGGAGGGCTGAGTTTGATTCGGGAGGGGCTGAGTCTGAGTAAGAGAGAGACTACCCTAGCAAACCTTTTGTGGGATATAATGAGCATGGTGATCAGATCATGATATGAATAAACATAACAGTTTAAATAATGTACCAGTAAGGCCTTCTCGCGGACCACCCTGAGAATTGGGGCCTGAAGCCCCTGCCCCCTGGCTACATGCCTGGGGATGGGAGTAGGTGGAAGCAGGGGCGGTCTTGCCATTACGCGGCCACGCGGCGCGAGAGCGCCATCTTGGGCTGCGGGGTGGGGGCGCCATTGTGAGCGCTGCCCTGCGGCGCCGCGGGTGGCACCCGCCTTGCTGCTGCGCTGCTAGTGCGGTTTCGCGATATGCGCAGTGCCACGGACCGCAAGAGAAGTCCAGAGGCACTGGCGATGCGCGTAAATCTCACGCTGCATCGCGCAGTGCCTCACGGAGCTCTCTTGAGGTCCCGTAGGCACTCGCATGCTGCTGGAGGGGGGAGACGCACGCTTGCCCTTTGTGAGCTTCCTCTTGCTCAGAAAGGTCAGCGAAGAGATGCAGCAAGAGCCAGCCTCACATACAAGCATGCGCTGTCCCTGCATTTCCTCTTGAGCTCCTCAGAGGCACAGCGCATGCTGCTGAGGGCGACGCGCGGGCAGCAGCCTACGGACCAAGAGAGCTCCGCAGGGATAGCGTACGGGGTTGTCGCTCTTTCTTCTGCATGCGCTGTGCCTACGGAGTCTGTTGGCAACAGATGCAGCGCTGGCGGGCGACGAGCAGCAGCACGGACGGTGGGCTGGTTACATAAGATGCGCTGTGCCCCCACTAAAACGATGCCGGGAGATAACCTCTCCCAGCGCTTCCTGAATGTTTGCGGTGGGAGGTGTGCGGAGGAACATGTGGCAGCGTTTCGATTGGTTGCCACTGTGAGATTATTTGCATAAAGGACTCTGATTGGCCAGCCTCATAACTCAACATTCTACGGCCCTAGAGAGAGGATTGGCTGTCACTGAAGGAGAATTTGCAGAAAAGGACCTGGATTGGCCATCTACATTCTAACATTCTAACGTGACACAGGAAAAGGAAAGGCCTCAGGCAGTCAATCACTGCGGCCCACAACAATGACGGATCAGACTAAACTTGGCAAACAGGGCCCCAATGGCCCACTTCACAACCTGGTGTGGTTTATGCCAGGATGGCCACGAATGATGGGATTTGCAGTACCTTCACCTGATTCACTTCTCAAACAATTGTGTACCTATAAACATAGACCAGCCCAAATTGACAGAGGCTTCTTTGCTTGATTTTCCTGACTAGGCCTCAGCTAATGATATTGTTTACAGCCTGAATTGATAGTAAAGCTTCCTCAACTTGATTTTCCTGACTAGGCCCCCAACAATGACAGAACAAGACCAAACTAGGCACACAGACCCCCTAAGATGCACTCTACATCCTGATGCAGTTTGAGGGGTTGAAGGAGGATGTACCATGGATGATGGGACTTGCAGTACTTCACTCACTTCCTGAAAACAACGCGGCCCTCACCCAATGACCAATACAGACCAAAGTTGGCACGCACTCTTGCCCCACTCTACACCCTGCACTGTTTCAAGGAGGATGGACCACAGATGATGGCACTTGAGGGACCTTCACTCACCTTCTGAGACCGCTGCAACTCTCATCCAATGAATGATCAGGAACAACCGTGACACACAGAGCCTCCATGACCCACTTTACATCCTGGCGCTGTTTGGAGGGGTGGACCATCGCTGGGAGTTGCAGTACCACTAAGTTCCTGAGACCACTGTGAGCCACATAAACATCTGATAAGGATCAACCTTGGCACACAATCTTTTCAAATAACCCGCACCGCCGGAACCCTAAGCTAGTGGTAATTAAAAGGTTAAGAACCACTGGTCTAAATTCTTAGTATTTTTCACATTCCCAAACCAATTAGCCTGATAAAATATCTCTTTATTCTAGACCCTAAAGTATATCAAAAAGGACTGGAGCTACAAGGGATAAAGTGAAAGAATTGCAGTCTAGACACTGACCATCAGAACCAACTGTTTTCTGAGAATATGATGGGCAAGTAAAAAATCATTCCGTCTTGTTTGTAATGGCAGCTGCACACCAGGGATCCAGTACAATGGAAGTTCCTCTGGAATTTACAATATTAATCATTCATAAGGCTATTATAAGATTGTATGAATTAATAATGGAATAGAATGCAATCCATAAAGATATCTTGATAAATTGCTATATATTTATATATGTCAATTTATAAGATAGAACAATTATAAAAGATGGGATACAATGGGAATGGGTTAAACTCTTGGCACTCGGTATTACTGCAGCTACAGACACGAGAGAAAGAATATATTATTATTTTGTCATTTATTTGTCACTGATTGTTAGTCTGCCTCTCTCCAGATCAGTAGCTTATCTGCATTGTAAAGAGAGCCAGAATATGAAAACAGGGTGTATCAGATATTAGTAAATTGCGCTGCAGCAAAGTGATGTTTAGCACTGTTTTTATGTTGAATGCCCAATGTCAACTGCCTGGTAAAGAGGAAACTCATGTCCCGGCTAAACATTAGCAGATCGCCTGCGCTGACTGTGGGGGAAGAGCATTCCACAGCACCGGCGTATGCGGCACTGAATGCCCTCCTCTGCGTTGAGGTCAGATGAACAGATCGCCGACCAGGCACCACTCAGGAGGTTTTGGGACCTCGGATCGCAGTGGGCCTGGAGGACTGCAATGGGGAGGCGGTCCCTGATACACTGGCCCCAGACCATTCTGGCAGCCTGAAGGTTAAAACCAACACCTTGAAGGTGATCCGTGTTCTATCGAAGCTGAAAGCAGTTTCGCGCGCAGCACAGGCGTGATGTGGCAGCGAAGATGGACAACCTTCTGCTGACAGCCGGCTGCTACAAGTGCTCTGCACCAGCTTGAGCCCGGATCACCGCCAAAGGAAGGCCAATGTAGAGTGGCATTACAATAGTCTAGTCTTGAGGATATCGGCTGACCAGCCTGTGGCAGGTCATGACGGGCAGGGGAGCCAGCCTCGCCTGCTCGAGGTGGAGGTTGATCTCGCCATTTATGGAGATAAGGTTTCTCCATCGACAGCTCAGAGTCAAGCGTGACTCAGGCTCTTCACCGACGGGACGGTGAGTGTTGCCCCGTCCAGGGTCGAGCGGATCTCCCCTGTGCCCGGACGGCTGCCAGGATCTCCTGCCTTGCCAGTCCCACCAACCTACTGGCTCGCAGCCATCCAGGTGATCGCCCCAAGGCAGTGATGGAAATGATCGGGTAATGAGTCAGGCTATCCCTCCATTCCAGAATGAGCTTTCGGGTGCCATCATACTGGTGACACTCCAGCCCGAAGCTGCGTGCCAACCGGGCAAGTGGTCGGACATAGATGCATAATAGCGGGATAGAATGCTCTGAGGCACTTCTTACAATGAAGTGCGGTGCCCCTGGAGACAACTCACCTTCACTCGCTGGGACCGTTCCGGAGAAGGAGGACAGCGAAGTTAAGGGCTGACCTCACCGCCCCGCCAGTCGGTGGGTCAAAAGATCATAATCGACAAGTCGAACGCTGCCGTGAGGTCCCAATAACACGAGCCGCGACCGATCCACCTTTGATCTAGTTGGCGACGCGAAATATCTGTGATGAGTGAATTAA
Organism: Anolis apletophallus; assembly: GCA_030556195.1. NCBI lineage: Eukaryota > Metazoa > Chordata > Lepidosauria > Squamata > Anolidae > Anolis > Anolis apletophallus. Next base: position 71,393,371 of record JARBWK010000009.1, on the reverse strand, counting down.
CACCGCTCCGCCCCATGCCCAGAACTGAAGCCGGACTGGAAGCGGGTCAATCACCATCCCTATAGTGCTCACAGGCTTTCTAGCAACTAATGCAGTACTTCTCGCTTCCTAATACCGCTAGACCCCAATACAGTTCCTCATGTTGTGGTGATACCTCCAACCATAACATTATTTTCATTGCTACTTCATAACTGTAAGTTTGCTTAACAGTACAAGAGCGCCACCTGTAATAGAAAAATCAGAGTCTCCAGCGCTCTTGCATTGTTAAAGTGTTTTTACAGCCCACACAGTTTGCAAGAGGTTTAGTTGCACTGACTGGCCCCAGCACCTGCGGGCAAAGTGCTTGGAGTGAAGTTAAATCATGTATTACAATAAAGGCTTGAGTTAAATCAAAGTGTTCAGTTTGGTCCTTGGAGTCCTGAGCTCTCGAGGCAAAAGCAATCCCCTCGTGATAGATAGACTATGTACTTGTCCTTTCACAAGATATTGATAGCCCGGAGTGACGGCACAGCTATTGCAGAACAACAAATAACCGGATATGCAAGATGTATTTTCATTCACTGACTAAATTTGGCAATAAATACCCGATACGCCCACATTCGAATACTGGTGGGGTTAGGGGGTTGTCATTTGAAGTTGTAGTTGCTGGGATTTATAGTTCACCTACAACTAAAGAGCATTCTGAACCCACCAATGATGGAATTGAACCAATCTTGGCACACATAACTCCCATGACCAACAGAAAATACTGAGGGTTTGGTGGGCATTGACCTTGAATTTTGGAGTTTTAGTTCACCTACATCAAGAGAGCAGTATAGACTCAAACAATATGGATCTGCACCAAAACTTGTCACAAAGACTCCATATGCCCAAATGTGAACACTGGTGGAGTTTAGTGAAGATAGACTGCACATTTAGAGTTAGTTGCTGTGGATTTATAGTTCACTTACAATCAAAGAACATTCTGAACTCCACCAATGATGGAATTAAAACCCAACTTGGCACACAGAACTCCCAACGACCAACAGCAATACTGCGCTACTGATGGTCTTTGGCAACCCTTCTGACACCTCCTAGGTTGAGAAACACTGGTTTAATGGAAGGTTAGGAGGATATCTTTCAGTAATAACAAAGGAGCAATGCCTGTATATGATTATCTCATATTAGCAGATTCCTTTGCCTTTGTCACAAAAGCGTTAATATACTCTGATTCAGAATACTCTGATACTGGGTGCATCTAAACTGGGTAGGATTATTATTGTTATAACTTTATTTATACCTGCCTTTCTCCCCATGTGAATGGAAGGCAGCTAACAATCCCACACTTTGTCATCACACACTAAAGAACATATTTGTGGATTAAGGTAAATACAATAGGGTTAAAATATAATAAACACACCTAAAATAGCCTCATAATCCTATGGGAGAGGAATGGTCAGTGTTTGCCAAGAATATCAATGAATAATCTCATGCTTATTGAGAAAGAGAATCATGACACCAAATTCTAAGCACTCGCTCTGGAAAATTAAAGTATCATATATACTGAAGATGTCAGTTTTTCAGCCGTTTTAGCTGAAAAAGCCCTCACCTTATATAATGGGGTCAAAGCCGGGCAGTAAGCCTGAGGCCATTGTTTGCCATATGATATATTTCTCTCTCCTTCTTATCTCCTTAACAGAGTGTTTGTTTTCCAGTCAAAAGGAGGAAATGGAGATACTTCATGTCCTCCCTTGTTTGTATGGCTCATTCAAACCCACATAAATTTCCTGGCCTTTTTGTTCCCTTGAAGTGTTCACTGGCCTTTGCAAGCCCTATAGATCATCAAATATGAGCTGAGCTTTGAGTGATTTTCAACCTTGGGCCTGGGGTTTTGACTTGTGCTCCCACAGCTGGTAAGCTGGCTGGGATTTCTGGGAGTTGAAGTCCAAAATACCTGGAGGCCCAAAGGTTGGGGAACCGCCATATATATGTATTTTTCTCCTGAAATCTTGCAAATCATATACAGTATATCCATTAATCTTATAAAAGCATTGAAATATTTGTTAATCTCTTTCTACAGATATATAGGCATTTCCCATTGCAAGCTTTTTGCAATCCTATGTACCTATTAGGCTTTAAGTTAGAATCCTAAAATCTAATTCTAAAATCAAATGGGGATTATTTTTTTGATTAGTATATTAAAGACTTACAAAAAAATTTTGCAAAAGTGCTAAAATGTAACTTGCATTTTAACCAGTTCAAAGGTTCTAAAGTAGGAAAGCAGGGAAACAGTTAAAATCAAGGGGAACATTCCCCTTCACCTCTGCAGTGCACTATGGGAGCTGTAGATGTATAACATAAATATAAGAGGTAGTCTCTACTAGCTCTCAGGACACCAGAAAGTGAAGTACGATTCTCCCCCCCTTATTATTTCCCTTTCCCTCCTTTTCCTTCTCTCACCTCTCTTCATTCCTTCCTTTGCTCTTTGGTTCCCCCATCCCTTCTTTTCTCTTCTTCGCCCTCTTTCCCCCACGCCGCCGGGCGCCCGCTGCTCGCTAGCCGATCCATGGATCCAGGCTAGAGAGAGGCAGAGAGGCGCCGCAAGCTCCCCTTTCCAAGAATATGTCGGTACTTGGGTCGGCTTATATTTTAGCTGGAAAGGGGCTAATCGGATGCCTCTCCTTCTTTTCCACACTGGCTTCTGTGACAGCCTGGGAAATAGAGAAATTCTGATTGAGACAAGAGGGGCTAAGGAGGCATCTGCCCCTTAACCCTCAAGTGAGCTTCAATCGGATAATTCTCTCCTGGCCCAGGCCGTCCTCGTAGCGGAGGGACAGCCTGGGAAAGAGGAGGAAGCCTGATTGGAGGCCCTTTCCAGTTGTAATATGTTTACTCAAGCCTGGTCGGCTTATATTTTGCTGAAAGGGGCTCAATCGAGGGACTTCCTTCCTTCTTTCAGGGCTGTTCTCCGCTCTGAGGGACAGCCTGGGAATAGGAGGAACATTCGATTGAGAACCGCAGGATTCAAGGGAGGCATCTGCCTCCCTTAACCCTTCAGTGAGCCACTGAGGCACTTCTCCTATTTCCAGGCCGTCCCCAGCGGAGGACAGCCTGGGAAAGAGGAGGAAATTCCTTCCGATTGAGGCCCTTTCCAGCTAAATATGCTCGACCCAGGCCTGGGCCGGCTTATATTTTAGTGGAAAGGGGCCTCATGTTCTTTCTCTGCTCCCCAGCCCCTCCGATGCATGGATCGAGGCCAGAGAGAGGAGAGAGAGGGGCGCTGGGGCCTTCTCCTCCTCTCTCGCAGGCCTGTCATTGGCGAGAGGGAGGAGGAGGCCTCGCTCACCATCCATGTTTCTTTTGCCTCTGATTGGCTAAAGGAAAGGTGGAGGAAGGGAGGTAAGGTCCACCTGGTATCCATCAGCCAATGACAAACACACTTACTAAGGGCAAAGAAACCATACGAATGCTTTACCACCCAGATACAAAAATGGCGCCCTCGGCGTCAGTAGAAAAGAAAGTCTACTTCCTGGTTTACAATGCATATCGTAAAACATCAAAAGTCCCATTACATACGGTAATCTCAACTAATCCATTTAATTTCCGTTTCATTTTTCCCATGCCTAGTACCTATATATATCTACCTATACAGTATATACATTTTATATATTAATTTCCACATATGTTTGTATAGTGTTTGCAAATCATATATATATATATATATATATAGAGAGAGAGAGAGAGAGAGAGAGAGAGAGAGAGAGAGAGAGAGAGAGAGAGAGAGAGAGAGAGAGAGAGATCGGTATCTATATGTAAAGTACATTATTTAGATATGATTTTCCTCTCACATGTTTGCAAGCTTCCGCAAATCCTATATAGATATAGATCTCAATAAATATCTATAAATATCTATGTATATGTGTATATATAAAAATAATTTTATATATAAATTTTTCCTCACATTTTTTTTCTGCAAGTCTTTGCAAATCCTATATATCATAGATATAATTCTCTCTCTCTCTCTCTCTCTCTCTCTCTCTCTCTATATATATATATATATATATGGTTTGCAATATTACAGGGGGAAATGCACACACAACTATATATAGATGTTTTAGATAGATATGAATATAGATATTTAGGGCTTTCTAAATATTGTGCAGGGGAAATCATATAGAGAGAGGATTTGCAAATGTTTCAGGGGAAATGCATATGTGAAATTAGTGATATATAATTATGTAGAGCTATATCTGGCTCTGCATTGTTTGTACAGGCATTGAATGTGCTTGACTATTATGTTGGAAGCCAGCCTGAGTCCCTATGGGGAGATAGGGTGGATACAAATAAAGTTTGTTGCCATTATTATTATTAAGTTATTGTTGATACCATATTTTATCCGCCTCTTTCCACTTACAGAGCTAGTTTACTCTTTTTCTCTGAAATACAGTAAATATTCAAAATTATTTAACCTACTGATGCCTCTTCAATTAATGTAATTTTATTGAACTATTTTTGTTTTAGAAATTTACCAGTGGCTGTTGCAATTCTGCACCGGCCTGTACTGAGTCAATAAGTTTTACCAGCTTGTTGTGGTAAAATTGGATGCCTCGGCTTATATTCAGTTGCCTTGTACTCAAGTATATGGTAGATTAAAAAAATAGAATCACAATACTCAAATTGTGTGGTGAAAGATCCCCAGGAGAAGATAGATCAATTGTACAATATCCTTCATATTAGGAGTCTCTCCTCCACTATAACAGGGGTGGGCAACCTATGGCCTGCAGGCTGAATCTGGCCCGGCAGCCGATTCTCCTGTCTGGCCCGGAAAGAAGGGCGTTTGGGGCAGGGCCAAGAAGAAGGATGCCGCTGCCGCTATCCCATCGGTGAGCTTGGCGTGCCTGACATCCCTTTGGAGTGGCGGCTTTGGAGTGCCTCCCAGGCCTCGTCTTCTTCCCTCATGCCTCCGGCATGGAGAGGCTCAGGATGGCCAGTGTCAGTGCCGGTGGCATGGCGGGGGAGCCTTTTGGACGACTCTCCGTAGTGACAGCGGCGTGGCGGGGGAGGAGCCTTTGGACGACTTTTCTGTAGTGTCGGGCGGAATGGCGGGGAGTTCTTGACACTTCTGTAGTCCCGGATGAGCTGGCTGAGACATTCTGGGAGCCGAGGAGTCAGGAAACAATGGTTCCCAGAATGCCTCAGCCAGCTCATCCGGGGGCTACAGGAAGTTAGTATCCAAACGCTTCCTCCCTGCCACGCTGCCGGCACTGACGGTCCCATGCTGGCAAAGCCATCTGGAGCCTTCTCCACACTGGAGGCAGGAGGAGAGGCGAGAGTCGGATCTGGTGCTTCCTCCACCCTCCGGCCCTCCCTCTCCTCCCTCTTCCCTTCTTTCTAAGGTACGTAGCTGGATTTTCTTTTATTTATTATTATTTTAAATTTATACCCGGCGAACTAGACAATGCCCAACTTTTAATAAGATTTTAAAACTTCTTAAAAGTGGTTTTTATTATTATGTTATAATAATTGTATTATAATAATATAATAAATAATATAATATAATGTTATATTATATTATAATTTCAATATATTATAATGTCTATATATATACTATAATCTAATAATTATGATATTAATACTAATAATATATGAATATTTCTTGATATATTAATATGTTAATATTAATGATGTGTAATATATAGTAAATATAGTAAATAAATAAATAATGTAGATTAGAATGTAGTACCGCCTTTAGGTGCAGCCCTCCATAATATTTTTTGGCTCTCGTGTGGCCCCTTGGAAAAAATAATTGCCCACCCCTGATCTAGAAGCACCCTTTTTTGTAAGTGGTGTTTTTAATAGTCATTAATAGGCAGTTCGGGAAGCATCATCCCGGCATATAGTGCAATAGTCATATAATGACTGTGAGCGGGAAGTGTGATGAGGTGCAGATGTCTTCGGACAGTGTTAAACTGCCTTATCCCATAAATGCTGTTTTAAACAAGTGGACAAGGCAAGGTTTCCAAAACCAGAAGACATGGATCATAAACAAATGTCCCCATAATGGAAGTGTGCATAAATTTTAAGCTAATCCGAAATGATTTCCCATAAAAAGAAAGGACGTAATGTACATTTAAAAAACTTTGGCAAGGAAGGGAGAACCTAACTAATAACGCCCGTGGGACATGCCTTAACATGGAAAATTTTAGTCCACATAAAAACAGGCTTAAAGATAGAACTATCTTCTAAGATCCTCATAATAATAACAAATATCTAGCCCCAGACTACCTTATATAAACAAAGTCATCTACATGTTCTACAGGTCTGGTCCTTCAGCTAATAATTTGCATTCTGTTGCCTTCTTTTGTTTTTGTTTCTCTTGCCTTTTACAGTACACGAACACATGGAATTACCTACCACTCTGTTGAAATGTTTTTGTTTCTCTTTAATTTTGCTCTCAGCCAATAGATTCAAGTAACACACCTGGATCTAAAGACAAATCTCCTTCTGTCATTTTTATAAAGCTCTGTAGAGACGTATCCTGCACAGAATTATGGAAAAACAGAACCCATTTATGATCCCACAGCAAGCTGGTTTCAGGAAAGGCAAAGGCTGCACATCAGAAGTATTGAACTTGATTCAGCACACAAGATGGTTTTGAAAGGCAGCAATTACAGGAGCTGACTTCAGAGGCCTGTCAGGACATCAGGGGTGCTCATTAGGTAGATTGCGATCTACTGGTAGATCGCGTAGGGCGTCCTGGAAGATCGCAGGCAGGGCAGGAGGAAGGCTCAGTCCCGCCCCGCAGGCTCCCGACGCCACCCAGGTGCAGAAGGAGGTTGGACTGGATGGCCCTTGGAGGTCTCCTCCTAATCTAGGAACCCATTGTTATTATTATTATCTTCAGAGTCTGAATGGCCATCTGTAAGGAATGCTTTGATTGTGTTTTTCCCTTATGGCAGAAGGAGGTTGGACTGGATGGCCCTTGGAGGTCTCCTCCTAATCTAGGAACCCATTGTTATTATTATTATCTTCAGTGTCTGAATGGCCATCTGTGAGGAATGCTTTGATTGTGTTTTTCCCTTATGGCAGAAGGAGGTTGGACTGGATGGCCCTTGGAGGTCTCCTCCTAATCTAGGAACCCATTGTTATTATTATTATCTTCAGAGTCTGAATGGCCATCTGTGAGGAATGCTTTGATTGTGTTTTTCCCTTATGGCAGAAGGAGGTTGGACTGATGCCCTTGGAGGTCTCCTCCTAATCTAGGAACCCATTGTTATTATTATCATCATCAGAGGCTGAATGGCCATCTGTGAGGAATGCTTTGATTGTGTTTTTCCCTTATGGCAGGAGGTTGGACTGGATGGCTCTTGGAGGTCTCCTTCTACTCTAGGAACCTGTTGTTGTTGTTATTATTATTATTAGCAGAGGCTGAATGAATATTATCATTATTATTATTATGAATACAATCAGGGGCTTATTATACTCACATTTAGTTGAATTCAGTCTTAAAATATATTATATGGCTCTCACTGAAATAAATTTCCAAATATTTTGCTTTTATGGCTCTCTGAGTAGTGGGTGGGTAGATCATTTTGACTTGGTTGTTTTATAAGTAGCTCGCATGCTGAAAAAGTGTGAGCACTCCTGCTGTTAATCATCTCCTCCTCCCGAAAAAAGTATATCACAAAGGATTATCAGATCACCCACTTCATAGGAAATCTGCTGCAAAACAGAAGCTTTTTTGCTGAGTTCCTAGCCAGAGAAGCAGATGGCAAAAACAGAAGAACGGCCTGCCTCAGGGGACTGTGCTTGCTCCATCAGTGTTTAACATTTACACAAATGATCAGCCACTACCAGAAGGGACAGAGAGTTTCATCTATGCTGACGATTGTGCCATCACTACTCAAGGAGGGATCTTTGAAATGGTTGAACAGAAGATCTCCGAAGATCTCTTACTGCTTATAACAGGGAAAATGAGCTGATTCCTAATCCGCCTAAAACATATGTGCTTTTCAACTTAAGAACAGACAAGCATCTTGGCTCTGACAATTACCTGGAAAGGAATCCCACTGGAGCACTGCAGCACACCCAAATACCTGGGAGTTACTCTGGACCATGCTCTGACTCAGGGCTGTCCAACTTCTACGGGCCCAAGGGCCGGAATTCCGGTCACTGATCACCTGGGGGGCCGAATGGTCTGCCTCCGCCCCTCCCAGGCCCCGCCCCTTCCCCGGCTCCAATTTACTTACAATTGACCTTGAGTTGTGGAGTTGTAGTTCACCTCCATCCAGAGAGCACTGTGGACTCAAATAATGATGGATCTGGACCAAACTTGGCATGAATACTCAATATACCCAAATGGGAACACTGGTGGATTTGGGGGAATGTTTCCTAATACCTTTGAGTTATTTGAGTCCACACTCAAATTGGGACACACAAAAAAAAAAAAAAAAAAACACCTCAATGCCGTCGCAGGGCTTGATGGGGCCTCCTTTCCCAGAGGCGGGTGGAGGAGGCCCAAAGAGCTCCCTCCTTCCCTGAAGGGAAAACAAGCCGCGGGGGTAGGCGCAAAGGAAGCCACGTTGCGCCCTGCATGCGGGGGAAGGCAGCACAACAAGGGGAGGGGCGCAGAGGAGGGGAAGGAAGCGTCGCCAAGGAAACCGCCACTGAGGGACCCTCCCCTCACCCAACGTCAAACTGTTTTTAGATTGATTGATTCGAGCCAGGCCCTTCCTTACCCATACTGCGGGAGCCCAGCCACAGGGCCGAAGCGCCAACGCCGCCGCCGTCCCCGAAGAGCCCCGCTGGAGCCGAGGCCAAGCTCAGGCCGGACGCGGCGGCTCTCCCATCTGCGGGGCGGGAAGTGAGGGCCCTCCACAGGAAGAGGACGGAGCCAGAAGGGGCTTTCCCTGCCTCACTCTCCTCCTCCCTCTCTCTGAGGGACTGGGGGCCGGCCTGGAAGCAGCCGCGAGGAAGGAGGTGCGCGCCCAGGCCGGCCGCAAATCCCGCGGGACCCGAGATTTTGGCAGCTATCACGAGACTACGCAGCCACAGACGGGATTTCGACCTCCCTCGAAATCTCGTCTGTGGCTGGTGTAGTCTCGCGATGCTTGCCTAAACCCAAAAGTAGGTTTTTTTATTTTTTTATTTGCATTTTATTAAAACAAGTTAGGGGGCCGGAGGGAAGGAGTTCGGGGGCCATGTACGGACCCAGGGCCACCTGTTGGACAGCCCTGCTCTGACTTATAAGAAGCATTGCTTGAATATCAAACAAAAAGTGGGTGCTAGAAATAATATCATGTGAAAGCTGACTGGCACAACCTGAGGATCACAACTAGATACAGTGAAGACATCTGCCCTTGTGCTTTGCTAGTATGCTGCTGAATACGCGTGCCCAGTGTGGAAAACATCTCACCAAGTTAAAACAGTGGATGTGGCTCTTAATGAGACATGCTGCATTATCACAGGATGTCTATGCCTTAAGCTACTTATTGGCGCCCCCTTGTCGCGGGGAGAGGCCTGCATACTCTAATGAAGTTGTGGGCTATGCTGGCCGTGGCATAGCCACCGGTAGGGCCTCCCATGCCAGACAGGTCACAACCGAAGGGTCTGACAAAGAGCGTCAACGGGTAGGATGGGCTCTCTATCCTTTTGGCAACCATCCTAAGAGAAGGAAAACTCTAATTTCAAACCCGGGCAGATGGTGCTCGTCTAACCCTGTAAGGTCAACCATCTAGAGAAGGAAACTCAAATCAAACCTATGACCTGAGGACCTCGCTGCCACCGTCTAAGCTTGCTAGGCCCCGGCAGGCAAACCTTTGGTTTAAAGGGTGAGGCCAGTTCTGTGCACGCTGCGCGCCACCAGAAAAATCCATTGCACAGGCTCGAAGGATACATCCAACCTCCTTAATCATCAACGCGTTTGTAGAAAGCGTGAGATGAGTCCTTCCTAAGAATCTTCGTTCGCGAAGTAATGCCAGAGAAACTACTGGAGAAATTATACTGTTTAGCCAGTATTGCACCACCTGACATCTGTCGGGAAGTAGCAACCTGTAATGAAAGGACCAAGGCATTGACATCTCCGTCCCATTCTCTGTTCGGATATCAGCCAGCAAGTTAATGCCTTAAATCAAGAAATAGCTTCCTGATATCTACAGAGATATGTGCAGGAACTCCTCAGCAAGTGATAGTCCAAAAGTGGCAGGTTAAAACTCGGACCTTCAATCAGTGGCTGATACCAGATGAGAAACTCCCCTTTGGGCACACAGAAGACTGGGCGACTTGGAGGGCACTGAACAGACTGGGCTCTGGCACCACGAGATGCAGACCTTAAGAAATGGGGCTACAAAGTGGAGTCCACAACATGTGAGCATGGAGAAGGTCATACCACAGACCACTTACCACAATGTAGCCTGAGCCCTGCCACATGCACAATGGAGGATCTTCTTGCAGCGACATCAGAGGCACTCAAAGTGGCCAGCTCCTGGTCAAAGGAAATTTAGCATATTGCCAAGTTTTTAACTTTGTTTGTGGTTTTTCAATGCATTATAACTATATTATTAATTCACTTCTGACACGATAAATAAATAACTGGATGTAATAGTTTCGGAAATTGACAAATCAGCTATTACATGCTTGCCTATTTCACGAATCCTAGATGTAGTCACAGCCCTGCGTGTTAGCAGAGAATTGGAGACTTTTAATTTTTTTTAATGGTTGAAAGGCTGGAACCCAACTTGGAAAATGTCTTAGGAGATGCAGTTTATCTGGGGCCAGGGCAAAGGGGGGGAATATGGACTTTTTCTCATGGACCAACATGTCTTATTTTACTTCCTGTATAACATTTTTCTAATGAAGTTAATAAACATGCATGTTTTGTGTTTATTATTTTATAATTTTGGAAGTATATGTATTTTTTTTAATCTTAAGAGAATTTACAACGGTTCCAAAACACTATATATATATATATATATTAAAAGCAGTAGGGGGGATTTAAAGCGATGCTTTAAGGGTGGAGAAATCCCTCCCAGATGGTCATTAATTCCAATAGGACTGGTAGGAGTTCAGTACTATTATAATATAATGTTGGTTAAAAGCAGGGATGTAGAGTGAATAATTTCTGGAGATTTACTACTGTGGTATTTTTGGGTACATGATTTTCTATTTTTAAAAAGGCCTTTCGTAAAATTAGTAGTATGACATTTCTTTAAATGTGGATTTTTCAAAGCATCAGCAGCATTCACAAATACAATTCCTTGAGTGGAGAATATGAGTCACAGATATAATACAACAGCAAAAATCTGAAGGTTCTGTTGGTAACTCAGTGGGGCCCCTTCCACATCTATCTATCTATCTATCTATCTATCTATCTATCTATCTATCTATGTATATAATAAAAGTCAGTGTTTGCAGGCGGTGGTGCGTTAGTGCGGAGGAAGGAATATGTGCCAGCATTTCAATTGGTTGCCACTGTGGAATTATTTGCATAAAGGACTCTGATTGGACAGCCTCAGAACTCCAACATTCTAAGACACCAGACAAAGGGGATTGGTTGCCACTGAAATGGTATTTGCATAAAGTACTCTGATTGGCCATCTACATTCCAACATTCTAAGAGGTGATGCAGAGGGAAAAGTAAAGGCCTCAGGCGGTCAATCACTGCGGCCCACAGCAATAATGGATCAAGAACAAACTTGGCACACAGGGGCCCAATGGCCCACTTCACAACCTGGGGTGGTTTAGGGCAGGATGGGCCAAAAATGATGGGATTTGCAGTAAATTCACCTGATTCACTTCTCAAACAACACTTTAGCCCATATAAATCACAGACCAGGCCCAAAATTGACAGCAAGGCTTCCTTAACTTGATTTTCCTGACTAGGCCTCAGGTCATGGGATATTGTTTAGGGCCTGAAATGACAGTAAGGTTTCCTCAACTTGATTTTCCTGACTAGGCCTCCAACAACGACAAAGACCAAACTTGCCACACAGATTCCCCAAGATGCACTCTACATCCTGGTGCAGTTTGAGGAAGGATGGACCATGGATGATGGGACTTGCAGTACCTTCACTCACTTCCTGAAAATAACACGACCCTCATCCAATGACCAATACAGACCAAAATTAGCACACAAAGCCCCCTTGACCCACTCTACGCCCTGGTGCTGTTTCAAGGAGGATGGACCACAGATGATAGGACTTGAAGTACCTTCACTCAGCTTCCAAGACCGCTGCAACACTCATCCAATGAATGATCAAGACCAAACGTGACACACAGAGCCCCCCCATGACCCACACTATCTTCTACTGCAGTTTGGAGGAGGGTGGACCGTGGATGATGGGACTTGAAGTACCAAAGACCAACCTTGGCACACAATGCCTTTCTCAAATAACCCGGGCACTGCCGGGTCCCCAAGCTAGTAGCTAAATACAATCCCAGATTATCTGCTTTAAACTGGAATATATGGCAGTGTGGATTCAGATATCCCAGTTCAAAAGCAAATACTGTGGGATTTTCTGCCTTGATATTCTGGGTTATATAGTTGTGTGGAAGGGCCCTGGGAGAGCAAACTGTAAAATCTCAAAAGCTCAATTTTAAACAATTTCAGAAAGGACTTTAGAATTAATGCAGTTTGACACCACTTTAACTGTTATGGCTCAGTGCTATGATATCATAAGAGCTGTTGTATTACAAAGTCTTTAGATTTCCTTGCCAAAGAGTGTTGGTGCTTCATTGAACAATTCCCAGTATTCCACAGCACTGAGCCATCACAGTAAAAGTGGTGTCAAACTGCATTACCATATATACTCGAGTATAAACCGACCCAAATATAAGTCAAGGCACCCAATTTTACCACAAAAACTGGGGAAATGTATTGACTCAAGTATAAGCCGAGGGTGAAAAATGCAGCAGCTACTGGTAAATTTCAAAATAAAAATAGATACCAATAAAATTACATTAATTGAGGCATCAGTAGGTTAAATGTTTTTAGATAGTTACATAAAACTGTTATTTATTTATTTATTTATTTATTATTCGGTTTTATATTCCGCTCCTCCCAGCAGGCTCGGGGCGGATTACAAGCAGTAAAAACATACAATAAAACATACCATAAAAACAGTAAAACACAATACATAGCCCAGATGTTACAAGGCTACGATGCCTTAGTTCAGACGAGACGAGCCAGTTGAGTTTGAGTTGAGTTTACCCAAATGCAAGCTTGAAGAGGGCCGTCTTACATTCTCTTCGGAAAGGGAGGAGTTCCGAGACCATTCGGACATGGTCAGGGAGCGAATTCCAGAGTACTGGAGCCGCCGCAGAGAAAGCTCTCTGTCTTGTACTGGACAAGTGACAGGCGCGGGACGATGGTACCACCAATAAATTCTGCTCTTCCGAGCGCAGCGATCTCGGGGGAACATACGGGGTAAGGCGGTCCCTCAGGTACACAGGCCCTAGACCGTGCAAGGCCTTAAAGGTTAAAACCAATACCTTGAAGACAATCCGGTACTCGATGGGAAGCCAGTGCAGTTGCCGGAGGATGGGAGTGATGTGCTCCCTCACTGGTGCTCCCACCAGCAAGCGAGCCGCGGCATTCTGCACCAGCTTGAGTTTCCGGACTGTCACCAAGGGGAGGCCAACGTAGAGGGCGTTACAGTAGTCTAGCCTCGAGATGACCGTCGCTTGGATCACCGTAGCCAGATCGTCCCTGGACAGGTAGGGGGCCAGTCGCCTGGCCTGACGTAGGTGGAAGAACGACGTCCTGCTGACCACGGAGACCTGGGCCTCCATGGTCAGCAGGGGAGTCAACTTGACACCCAAGCTCTTAACCAAGGGTGACGGGCCAAGTGGCTCGCCATCCAGGGCAGGCAACCGGCACTCATCCAGCCCAGGTCGACCAGGCCACAAGATCTCCGTCTTCGACGGGTTCACCTTCAGCCGGCTGGCCGCAGCCATCCAGTCACGGCTTCAAGGCATTGATGGAAACAATCGGGTACGGTGTCCGGCCTGCCGTCCATTCTCAGCAGAAGCTGGGTGTCATCAGCGTACTGATAACACTCCAGACCAAAGTCGCGAGCCAGCTGGGCCAGGGGCGCATGTAGATGTTGAATAATAAGGGTGAGAGGATGGCCCCCTGGGGGACCCACAACAATGGGAGCCTCCCGGAGACCTCCTCCCCCCTCTCCACCCGCTGTCCCCGGTCCTGGAGGAAGGAGGCCACCCACTTAAGGGCAGTCCCCCTGACTCCAGTCACGGCTAGGCGGTGGGCTAACAGCTCATGGTCTACGGTATCAAACGCTGCTGTCAGATCTAACAAGACAAGCAGGGCTGACCCACCCTGGTCCAGCTGGCGGCGAAGTTGGTCTGTAATGGCGACAAGCATGGTCTCCGTCCCATGCCCGATACGGAAGCCGGACTGGAAGGGATCAAGTCAGCTGTGTCTTCTAAGTACTGCTGCAGCTGATCCGCTGCTGCCCTCTCAATTACCTTGCCTAAAAAGGCAAATTAGACACAGGTCGGTACTGGAAGGAGCCGAAAGATCTAAATTCGGCTTCTTCAGCAGCGGTCTTACCATTGCCTCTTTCAAACCCCTGGGAACACTCCTTGCTCAAGGGAGCTGTTGATAATCTTTCCCAGGGGTCTCGTAGCCCTCCCGGCAAGATCTAACAAGCCAGGAGGGCACGGATCGAGGGAGCAGGTAGTTGGCCTAGCTGCAGCGAGTAAGCTAGCGACAGCTGCTGCGTCCAGCAGTTGGAAACGGGTGAAGGTGGACCCGCCGAGTGGCGGCGGAGTCTCGAGTTCACATACTGTAATTAAGAGAAGACTGTCTAACTCGGTTTAAACCATTATTCTATCCTTCTTCAATGTAATTGTGCTTAGCTTCTGTATCCTTCCAATAATAATAAAGAGAGTCCACACTTGTTACATTGCAAATAGATTACTGCAACTCTATGTGGAATTGCCTTTGAAGACTGTTCAGAAGCATCAATTAGTCCAACGGGCAGCAGCCAGATTTCTTACCGGCATGGCATACACGGAGCATACCACTCTCTTGTTATATCATCTCCACTGGCTGCCAGTCTGCTACCGAGCACAATTCAAGTGCTGGCTTTAACTTATAAAGCCTAAACAGTTTTGGCCCAGCTTACTTGTCCAAAAATAACTCCCTCTATGACTGACCTTGGAGGTTAAGATCATCAGGGGAGGCCCTGCTCTCGATCCCATCATCCTTGTGAGATTGGTGGGGCTGAGAGGCAGGGCCTTCTCAGTGGTGCCCCCCATCTGTGGAAATCAGGCTAGCCCAATACCCTCCTATCCTTTAGGGAAAAAACTTAAATCATGGTTGTGGGATCAAGCATTCGAGCAGGAGACACAATGATAATAATGTAAGTGACTAACAATGGACAGACTTTGGATTGTGACTTTGGATTTGGATTTGTTTACTTTTAAATTGATGTTTATAATTGATGTTTTTAACTAATTGTTTTAATCATAATTGTTATGACAATTGTTTTGTTTGGCATCTTGTGGTTGGCGGTTGTGTCCCGTTCTGAGTCCCCCATCCCTCCTGGAGTAAGAAGGAAATGATATAAATGTTTAAAATAATAAATAAATAATAAGTGTAATAAAAATAATAGAATAAAATAATGGAAATGTAATAATAAGAGTAATAATAGAGTAAAATAATAAATATAATAAAATAATAATAGAGTAAAATAATGTAAATGTAGCAATAATAAAGAGTAAAACAATAATAATAATAATAGAGTAAAATAATAAGGAACTTTGACTTGAGTATAGTGCCGAGAGGGGCTTTTTCAGCCTTAAAAAACAGCTGAAAAACTTGGCTTATACTTGAGTATATGCGGTAATTCTACAGTGTAGATACTAGGCATGATAACAAATCGAAAAATTGCGATTCTAAAATCAAATGGGGGGGATTTTTTGATTAGTATATCAAAGACTTACAAAAAATTTCCCAAAAATTACGGAATGTAACTTAATTACTTACGAAATTCGTTAGTAGTTCTAAAGTAGGCAAAGCAGGGAAACAGGACTGATACTGTTTTAAACACAGGCAAATCAAGGGGCAACATTTCCCTTGGTTTCCTTGCAGGGAGATATAAAGCATTAATATATTATTATTATTAATATTATTAAAGGACAGGGTTCCTTTGCAGGGACACATATAATGCATTCATATATTATTATTAATAATATTATTAAAGGACAGGGTTCCTTTGCAGGGACACATATAATGCATTAATATATTATTATTATTAAATAAATGCCTAGGCCTACCTCTGGTGCAGGCCTTGCTAATCTGTAGAGTTCTCCTCACTCCATCTTTTTTTCCCCATTCAGTTTTACCATAGCAGTCTAGGACCTCCGTTGGAACTCTATGGCTTTTCTGGATTCTGAACTCTTCCTTCTCCTCTCCATGCTCTTTTCACTCCTGCTGCCCTTCTCTCAGCAGTTCTTATGTCCTCCTACTCTGTTCTTCTATCTAAACCCCCTTCCTGGGTGTTTAAATCGCTTTTTTCGTCAGTCCTCCAGCCCCTCTAGAAGTCCCGATTTCGGGCTCTCTATGGTTTCCGGCTGAATGCAGCCGCATTAGCGGATTATGTTCGCAACAACTTGATTCCCCGGGGTTTGAGAATAGACCTCCCCCCAGGCACGTATTGTGATGATGTTGAGTTTACCACCAAGTGGAATCAGATCCTTGATAAATGCGGAAAAGATATTATGGTTCTCTTGATTGAGAGAAGTATGAAAGAACTTGATGAACTCAGAGTGGAGATAACTAATATAAAGGAGACGTTAAAGGACCAGATCACTGCCCCGGACTTGAATAACATCAAAGAGCAGTGTGATAAACTGTTCTTGGATCTCAAAAAATCGAAATCTGAGAAGTTTGTTAGGGACAAAGAGGACTATGATAAAAGCAGAGTCTACAACTGGAAAAAACCCAACCGCTTCCGCAGTAGGTCTGTACATTTTTCTCGTGAGTCTTTACACTCGGGATCTTCTAGAGAGGATTTGTCCAATTCCAATCCACCATCGGAGGAACATCAACCACCAGATGTGAGGGACAGATACAACTTCCGTGAGAGGGGAGGGAACTCACAAGAGCAACGTTCTGACAGAGAGAGGGCGAATGGAGCCCCAAAGGAACAAGGAAATTTTCGGAGGGCCGGTCCAAGAAGTCCAAGACCTAGTAGTCAACTTATCCGACTATACCCTCTCTCCTATAGAGAAGACAGTATTAAACAAGGGACTATCTTTTGTCATGACCCCCCCTCTGTAAGGATACTGACATCAGAAAAGATCTTGCCTCATTATTCCGCGTCATTCAACTCAAAGATTTCTTTGCTCCACCTCACTCCACAGCAGATACTACATCGAGTAGTATTGGACCCACATGGGTGGGATCCAAGGTGTATCTTAAAAGTACCTTTACCCCCAGCACAAACAATTGGATCAAGACTTTTGAGGAAGTTGTTCTAAAGGAAATAAACAAAATTAACCACCTCGAAGACAAGCGACATCCCAATCTATCCCCAGAAGAATTCAACGCGCTCACTAAACTCAGGAATAACCCGGAATTAATTATAAAACCAGCGGACAAGGGTGGGGGCATCGTCATTATGAATAAAAGGGACTACATGACGGAAGCCATGAGACAACTATCCAATCATCATTACTATAAAAAACTACAAGGAGACCCCACAAACAATTACAAACGGATTGTACACACCATCATCAACGATGGTGAGATAATGGGTTATATAGACAACCGACTAGCCAAATTCATGACCAATCACCACCCACGAGTTCCGGTATTTTACCACCTACCGAAGATTCACAAACAGGTCAGACCTGTTCTTGGCAGACCTATTGTCTCAGGGAGTAGTAGTTTGCTGCACAATGTGGCTGTTTTCTTAGATTCTCTACTATAACCTGTGGTTATATCCAAACAGGCATATATACAAGATACCAGAGACTTCATCAACAAAGTGGGAGGGCTACCTTTGGATGAAGGAGACATACTGATCACATCAGATGTGAATTCTCTATATACCAATATCCCAATTGAGGACGCCAGACTAGTTTTGATGGACTCCTTTGACAGTATCTCCACCTCCAAAAGACCACCCACATCATTCCTGATGGATCAGGTGGATTCAGTGCTGGAATATAATTATTTCACATTTGATCGCCAATACTACCTACAGATTGGAGGTGTGGCCATGGGCAGCCCTTTAGCACCATCAGTGGTCAATTTATATATGGACAGCTTAGAAAAGACTCATGTCTATGGCTCACCTAAACATCCCATGGCGGCCAACATCAAGGTATATTTAAGATTTAAGACTCTTGGACTGAACATATCAATTTCTCGATGATCAACAACAAGCACAGCGTGGACTTCCTAGATGTCACGACTTATCGTCATCAAAATCGTCTTCTTGTGAAATGCTTTCACAAGCAAACAGATAAAAATGCACTTCTACACTACGGAAGTTTCCACAGTCATGCACTGAAAAAGAATCTACCTTTTTCGCAGATCCTGCGTCTCAAGAGAAATTCATCCCAGCACATTCATCTGCATCAAGAAATCATGTCACTGTCCTCAAAATTGTCTAACAGGGGTTATCCTAGCCAAGTCATCCACTCAGCTATCAGAAGGGCCGAATCGATTCCTAGAGAATCTCTACTGGCCAAAAAGGATAGAGCTCAATCAGATAGAACTGTATGGCCACTTACCTTGACCAAACATTCCAGTGCCATCATTAATGTAATTCACAAATTCTGGCCTTTAGTGCAAGATATCCCTGGGCTTTCTCAACCCCCCATGATAGCCTACAAACGCACCAAAAATCTTCGTGATGTTTTGGTTCACACCGATCTTAAGACTCCTCCCAGCAGAAGCTCTCTGACAGCAAAAACCCACCCATGTGGGCATTGTGCACAATGCAACAACGTGTACCCCGAAAAGGAAGTCTACAGTCCAGGACGAGGACGCACCTTTAAATTTAAAGACTTTTTCTCCTGCAGCTCCGAGTCCCTCATTTATGGAATCCGTTGCCCTTGTGGAAAAATTTACATAGGTGAAAGCTCCAGAATGCTAAAAACCCGGTTTTCTGAACATAAATCTAAAGTCAGGCACGCATCAGAAGACTCGCCCTTTTACATTCACTGCAAAACATTCTCTCATGGACCTGAGTGACAGTCATTGCAGTTCTTTGGCATTGAAAAGATCACCCCCCATGGGGACCTCCATGCTGCTTTAATTCGGGCTGAAACCCGTTCAATCATTGACTATCGTACAGAAATCCCCTTTGGCCTCAACGAAAAACTCAGTGTAACAGCTTTACTCACCTGAATCGTATCCCTTTAACCTTTATCAGCAGGTAGCTATTGTTGTAACCCTTGCTCTTGCCATTAGACGCCTTTGCGTCTGCACCATTGAGCCTTAGCATCCAGGTAGTGTACCTCTCTAGCTCCACATATGCCTTTCTAATGCTTTGATTATACCCGTGTATTCTGAATTGTATGTTCCGTTTGTTCATTTTGTATCTTTCAGACTATGCATGATAGCCGCCTTTGATGTGTATGTAACACTGTATTATTTGGATCTCCACCTGGCCTTGAGAAAGACCTGGGAGGTCGAAACGAGATTTGGCCTGGGCACTTGCCCCCTCGTCGGCTTATATCGTGTGGAACTAACTCTCTAACTGTGAACACTCTCCATTGGGATTCCCATTTGCAGCTCACAACTGAGTAGCGGCTTCCCGCTCCAGCAGCCCCAAGCCACGTTTGTTTACATCCTACAAGCGGCGGTCCCGGGCTGCAGCGGTTTCAGGACATCTTTGGCACCTTGGAGGTTTTCATTGGGGAATTCTGCCCCTAACAGTGAGCATATCAACTTTACCACTTTGCACTCTGTGGAATGCTCACCTTTAGGAACTGTGACTTACACACCTGATTACAGGTTTGAACTGCCTTCCATGAGTCCTCATAGTGGTTTCCTCCTCAGCTGCCAGAGCGTACCATTTACGTTTTGTTCTCATAATATGTGTATATTGTATGTGAATACTCACCTATTTACTGATATATATTCATGATAAAGACAACACGTGATTTCAACTATTGTTTATTCGATGACCATTCTCATACTGTTCTTGTATTGGAATTGAGAAAGAGTATCATGACACCTTAGAATACCTTTTTTAAAATAATAATAATAAAAAAAAACGTAACTATTAAAACGTTTTTCCTCTTTTAATGTACGTAGATGTTTATCAATCCTCTCACGGCTTATCATTAAAACATAAAACCTATGAGGTTTTTTTTCTATATTTGAAAAAAAACTTTGATGATGGCAGGCAAACCATGAGGCAGAGAATCATCGCATGATTAATATCTTTCTTCGATGTAACCTCTTGTTTAAAA
Organism: Anolis apletophallus; assembly: GCA_030556195.1. Lineage (NCBI taxonomy): Eukaryota > Metazoa > Chordata > Lepidosauria > Squamata > Anolidae > Anolis > Anolis apletophallus. The sequence goes on along the minus strand of JARBWK010000009.1, from coordinate 71,372,938 downwards.
AAATGACCATAGTTAGCCTGCTGTGAGAAAGCACTTACTATCTTCCAGGAATCAGAACAGATAAAATGAAATAGGTGGCTTTTGGTGCCTGAAATCAAATAGCAAGAGCCTGTCATCTGTTCTCAGTGGAAATCTGTACAGCTCAGTACAAAAATAATCACCTCCTTCATACGCTTGTTTAAAAAGATTTTTTATAAAAAAAAAAACAAGAGAGGAAGGTGATTATTTTGTCCATTTGAGTCAATACACTGACGACTTTCATGGTTTTACATAGAGAAGGCCATGGCTGTAAGCAGGGCTGTAGCCAGGATTTTGATTCGGGAGGGGCTTAGTTTGATTCGGGAGGCGCTGAGTCTGAGTGGGAGGGGGTCTACCCTACCAAACCTTTTGTATTATTATCCCAATACCCCCATGAATATGGGATATATTGAGAATGGTGATCAAATCATGATATGAATAAACATAACAGTTTAAATAATGCACCAGTAAGGCCTTCTCGCTGACCACCCGGAGAATTTCGGGGTGGGGTGCTGAAGCCCCCCAAGCCCCCCCAGCTACATGCCTGGCTGTAATATTGGAGAAATTATAAAGGTCATAACAACATGGGAATTTCAGCCCGAAAGTATCTTTTCCTTCCTGTTCATATGATCAGCTATGGCCTTAGCTTTATTTTGACTCTACTTTTTGCTCCTCACACTGAAACTGTAGCAAAGTCTTGTCATTTTTTTCTGTAGAAAATCAAACTTTTTTTTGCTTTCTCTCCTGAGGTCTTTGTTCATGCCTTGGCCATTTCCTACCTGGATTTCTGTAATCTTCTTTTACTTCTCTTCCATTAGTCTCTGGTTTCTATTCAGTATTCTGCTGATAGTGTAATCTTCTTTGGACTTCTCTTCCATTAGTCTTCTGGTATCAGTCTTCCATTAGTCTTCAGTATCCTGCTGGTAAGATTAACTTTTGGTGCATTGTCTGTGATCATGTTAGCTCACTTGTAAAATCTTCATTTGGTGCTCTTTCCTTTAAAAATTCAGTACATGCTTCTTGTTTTAAAGTTCCACTATGTCGTTCAGCCCTTGTTTCCATATAATCACAAATTTAGTTACGTCTTCTAGAACTTCTAGTGTCTACCTGAAACGATGAATTCCTCTTCCTTTGTTTGACTCCGTTCTTTTCCACTGGCTGCTCCATGCTCTTGGATTTGCTTCCCAGAACATTTCCAGACTGCCCTTTCCTTTTTTATTTTGAAATCTTAATTAAAAACTTACTTGTTTTCCAAAGCACCGGGAATGTGGCGCAGCTGGCTGGGTGTCAGCTGCATAAGATCTCTACTGACCAGAAGGTCATGAGTTCGAGGCCTGCCTGGGTTGAGGTGGGCTCTCGACCTATTGAGTAGCCTGTTGTTGACCTTTGCAACCCGAAAGACAGTTGCATCTGTCAAGTAGGAAATTAAGGTACCACTTAGTGGGAAGGCTAAATTTAACTGATTTACGAGGCCATAAAAAAGATCTCCAGGAAACACGCTGAGGAATGAAGGGGTGCGACAGCTCTTCCTGGTGGCCAGATGTTAAATTGCCTCTGTCTGTCTTATGTGTTTGTGTGTCTAAATGTAACGTGTACATTGTAATCCACCCTGAGTCCCCTGCGGGGGTGAGAAGGGCGGAATAGAAATAAAGTAAATAAATAAATAAATAAATTTTAACACTGTTTTAGAATATTGTATATTTTGATTACATATATTGGTCAGTTTGCTTTATGTTTATATTGCATTTTTTAAAATCTGGATAACTTGTCTTACAATTGTATTGTATAGTTTTATAGTTGTATTGTTCTTATTTATGTCCCTCTCTGTGTTTATGTGTTTGCGTGCATGGGTAAACAATATATTTTAGATGTACCCCTTTGTCAAGACCCACTGTTTTTATTGTTTTATTTTTTAAAGTTTCAAGCACATTAATGTTTGCTATATAAATAAACAATAGCAATTGTAACAACAGCAGCAGCAGAGAAAAATAGCCATTTGACGACCACTGTGACTATCATGGATTCATGCTATGGCTGTGTTTCTCAACCGTCCGAGTGCTGCGACCCCTTAATATAGTGTCTCATGTTGTGGTGAAACCCAACCATAAAATTATTTTGTTGCCACTGTTATGAATGTAATGTAAATATCTCTGATATGCAGGATGTATATCAGATACATGAATAAATTGGCAGAAATACCCAATACACTCAAATTTGAATACTGGTGGGGTTGGGGGATTGATTTTTGTCATTTGGGTGTTGTAGTTGCTGGGATTTATAGTTAACATACAAGAGCGTTCTGAACTCCAATGATAGAATTAGACTAAACACTGGCACACAGAACTTCCATGACCAGCAGAAAATACTGGAAGGGGTTTGGTGGGCATTGACCTTTTGGAGTTGTAGTTCA